>VZUI01042237.1:0-49111 GCA_013401135.1 Cettia cetti | reverse complement strand
ACATGATAACAGTTCTGTAAACATTACTTTGTTTACATGAAATTTCTGACTCCAAGGCTGAAGGCTGGAAAACAAGGCAACAATGCAACTTTGCAGTTTCTTTTCTCTTAAGGACCTTCGTGGAAATGGGATGAGTTATCCCAGAATTTCTAGAGGAAACTGAAATGTTAATAAACGGATAAATCTCTAAACCTCCTTATGCTTTTGTGTTTAGAAGAATTTAGAGACAAACTGGATAACTTTAGTGAGTTGGCAGTCAATGTCCACAGCTTTAAGCTGTGGGTCACATGTATAAAAACTAGCTCAGCTCAATAGATAATATTATACCTGCTTGATGGCTGATTAGCATCTCATCTGATATAAACTGGTCACCTTGTTCCACCTGATGGATAGGTGTCTACTGCTGTCAGAATAGTTTTAAAGATTTTAATGGAAAAGTGATAGTTTATGAGTAAGACTCATATCCCCAATATGGAAGCTCAAGAAAGCATAAAAGATAGGATGCTCATATGGTATTTAGATTGATGGAGAAAAAGGTAGTCTATTTCCATAAGAACAACATGGTTACACTCATATGGCGGATGATACAGCCTTGAATTATAAGGTTTGGTTTAAGCTGAAGACTTTCAAAGGTGGGAAAATGTGTATCTTTGGTACTAGCTTGCTTATATTAACCAAGAAGTCAAGGCATGAAGTGGCACAGAGATTAAAAATATCTGAATGATTTGTCAGAAAGGGCAGATGAAAAAGCACATAAAAGTTGCTGCTAAATGGAATATGACACCGTCACATTTTTCCTCCAAAAGGCATTAAGTTTATATTCCTTTACAATGTTAAACTTCTGCAGAAAATCTGCACTTCTACAGAGGTTTGGCCTTAAGGTCACTCTTTTGGGGACCGTCTTAAATGCTACTCACTGAAAACTATTCTGCTTCTGATACTTCTCCTGGTGAGTGCACTTAAGAGTCTAAATAATTTTTTGCAAGATTGGAACCTTGGACAAAATTTTCTACTCAAAGGAGTCCTATGTGGCTCTTTTCTCATTTTATGTCCACATGCTTGTAATTTAAATGTCACATAAACTCCATCTGAAAAGAAAAAAAATCTTGATTTATAATTAAGTAACAGGTCTTATTAATAACTGCTATGTATTTAATGGAGGCCTATGACTACAGGCTTTTTACATTCAATAATGTAAAAGCAATTGCATATCTTGAAGCTTTATTCCAAAATGTCATTAAAAAAATTTCAAAAGCTTCTCTTCTGATGTTTGACATTTTTAACTACCCACATATTGAAATGGAAGCAGGAACACAGAAAGCTATGCCAGGGAGGATTTAAGAATTTCACCTACACCAAGGCATGGAGTATAATAGTTTTTTGTTGGTGTTTAAAAAATTAAACCTTCTTCAAATTCACTTTGGATAGTATGAGAGATTCAAGCGCAGACAGTGATTTACAGAATTATTTATTTGTAATTTCAAATAGAATTGTTAATGATAAAAGTTTCTCTTCCCTGTTGTGTGCATTCTTTGGAAAAGACTTGATCTCCTGAATAGCCTGTTCTGAACTTATTACTCATTAGGTTTTGACACCCAAATACACGTTGCTGCATTTTTTTCATTTGGAGCTAATACCATAAAAAATGCTACTAGGAAATTGGTTTATATAAGTGGATGTTGCTTGAGTTTAAATACTTTAAAAACAGCAAGAATTGTACGGTAGAATTTGGTCTTTGACATAGCAAGAGGTATCTTTATGGTATTTGATCCTTTGTTGTAATTTTCCAGAGACTGCATCTATGCTATGGATTTTCTCTGTGTCTTTTTGGAAGAATTTTTAATACAGCAGACCATGTACAGCCATCAGCAGTAATTATGAATGCAAAGATTGGTTACTACTGATACTAGTTAGTCAAGCTGATGACTAATGACTATAGTACATCTGCCACAGTATAAACTGGCAATTTTATCAGAGATTAGTACCTCAGCTATGTTATCTCTCAAGTTACAACTCTGTGTGACAAGAAGAAGTTTAGGGGAAAAAAAAAAGTGGCTATGCAATAACCTGAAACAACCTTTCTTTATGGAGACTATGTTTTTTTCCCAGGCATAAAGTATAAATTATATCTTGTTAGAAAAACAATCCAGGGACATTCTAACTTGAGTGAAAGGCCAGCATTTATGAACTACTATCCTTGTTATTTCTAGTTATTTACTTACAGTAGGTTTTACTTCTTTGTTGGAGCTTGCAAAGTTAGGTTATTGGAAATAAATCCATTTACAGTCTTCCTTATTGAAAATGCTTGTATTTGAATTCTCATGTTTGACTGGTAAGAAGAGCAGCTCTGTTTCTGAAGTGCCAAATGTTAGTGGTTACATTTCCTTGGATCCAAATTGTACCTTATGCCAATCGACATCGATATCTAAGTGTCTCCTGTTTACTTAAAATTGGAGTACAATGTTTCATCTGCCATCTCCTCTGTCCTTGAACATACTGGGCCAGTACTCAAGATCAGGGTCTATGTAGTCCCATCTGGCTATAAAAACTAGCCAAGCATACTTTGTTCTGCTGAAAGTTGGTATCACAAATAACCACAACTATTTTGTTTCTTAAAGGCAATAGATTTGCAAATGTTGGGAAGTTGCACAGTTTCTCTCCTTCCCATTTCCCATTCTGGGAGTGACAGATCAAACAACATCATTTGAAAAAGTAAGCTCTCAGTAAAGGGACTGTAATTTTAATACAATAGATATGTACAATTCTGAGTCCTTCACCTTGAAAATAAGCATTTTTAGTAGAGGAAATAGAAAAAAAAAAAATCAATCTAACCTTAGTCCATACAAGTTTAGTGCAAAATAGCTTGGACACAATTCAGGATACTCTGAAGACTGGAGCTCCACTCCTTACAAGCAAATCCTTGTAGCTGCAACTTCTCTACAAGGAATTGGAGTTCATACTCTAAGTTACAGGAGTTTACTTTTAACTGGGGAATACAGGTGCTTAGGACTTCAAACAGTTTGAAAATTTGGACCCCGCTATTTTAAGCCACAGGTGACCTTTTTTTCTCTCTATTTTTATTCTTTCTTTAACAGGTCACTGAATCATGGAATCACAGAATCATAGAATGGATTGGCTTAAAGGGACCTTAAAGGTCATCTATTTCTATTTCTCCTCCCATGGGCAGGGAACCTTCCACTAGACCAGGTTGCTCAGGGTCCCATCCAACCTGGTCCTGGACAATTCTAGGGATGGGACATCCACAGATTCTCCTAGAAACCTGTTTCAGAGCCTCACCACTCTCTCAGTAAAGAATTTCCTCCTAATATCCAGTTCTAAACCTACTCTCAGATTAAAGGCATTCCCTCTTGTCCTGCCACTATAAGGGGCTGTAAAAAGTCCCTCTCTAGCTTCCCTGTAGGCTCCCTTTAGGTACTGGAAGGTACCTGTGAAACCTTCTTTTCTCCAGCTGAACACTCCCAGCTCTCAGCCTGTCTTCATTGAAGAGGAGCTCCCACTTTTTGAGCATCTTTGTGGCTTCCTCTGGACTCACTCAAACAGGTCCATGTGCTTCTTATATTGGGGGCCTCAGAGCTAGATGCATCTCCTTAGATCTCCCATGACAGATTCTCAAATTCTTGGAAGTTGTTTAAAATCCTGTGCTTTGATAGGACTCATTTCATCACATCCTCGTCCCATGGACAGTGGTAAAGAAAAAGTGTCCATCAGGACTTAGATTGGAGATACAAACTGAAACTCTGGGAAAGATTTATTCTGTGTGGTAACAAAAATTAAAATGCCTTGGAAAATGATGACTGTGTATAGATAAAATGTTGCAAGTTATTAAAATGCATATGGAAGTGAAGGGTAGCTAAGATTACAAAACTAGGATATATATTTATAATCATAAAAATTCTATCAAGAACAGGCAATGCTGGAAATGTAGAAAGAAAAGCATATTATGGGAGAATCAGCTGTTGTCTTAGCTGTGCAGATGGGATATGGATTCACAGAGCTTTTCAAAAAATTACTGGTATTTTTGTAACTAATAAGATTTTAGAGGTATAGATTCAGATTTTTTAAATTAAATAGACAGTTTAATGCAAAAACACAAACATGCTCTTTCTGCCTTATCAAACTCCTAGCAAGCACTCCTGTCTGAGGGGTCTTTCAAGCATAAAAGGCTGCTTGGTTCTGTACTGAATCCTGGGGGGCTGACTGGAGAGGAGGGGACATCGGGACAATGCTTCGGTTCACTTCCACTGAGAAGCAGATCCTTGGAGAGTACTGGAACCAAAATAAATTTTAACAGCATCTAAAGACTAGGCCCACATTACTTCCAGTACAGAGTGTTTTAAAGCTGCTTTTTCCTCCCACTCTCCAATTCCTGTGATAAGTACAGCTCAGCTGAACAAAGGATTCCACTCAGTGAGCTGGCCAGAAGGAAGAAAAATATGAGGAAGTGTAAATATGCATTTGGAGCCCTGCGATGGTAAAGAGGTGGTCTTGATGATATTCTTTAAGAATCAAATGAATACTTGCATACAATAATAATAAAAATAATAGCAGTTGAATTATTTTGCAGAGTAGAACTTGGATATTATTTAAACATTTTTTTTTTCAGAAAAAAGCTTGCAAGTTATATTGCAGAAATGAAATAAAATATACTGAGTGTTGTATTTTCAGACAGTATATTAAAATATGCTGTGTGATAATATACTTGAGTGATATTCACATAGAGGATAACATGTAAACAGAAAATTGCACTTTCCAGATAATAATTCTCAATGGGCCTTAGAACTACTACTGGATATTTTAGAAACAGAGAGAGTGAATCCCAAACTTAAACTGCCTAGAGTAAAACCTCAGTGAAGTTTAGGTGCCAAGGTTCAAAGCTATGACACGAAAATTTCAGTTTCAGTGCTCTTTACACCCAGAGGTGCTTAAGTTCCTGGAGCATGGTAGCCTTTGGACAACTTTCCTGCAACTTTGTTCATATGTTCCTAGAAATGCAAAAGGATTGACAGAATGTCCAACTGTTATTAAGGCGGATGTCCACCTGGTGTTATCTCGGTCCTGAGCAGGAGCCAGAAAGGTCTTCTTTCCAAACACCCTGAGAAGGTCTTCTTTCCAAACACCCTGAGAAGGTGTAATCTGCACCCAGAATGATGTAAAAATCCAGTAATGACTGCTCCTACTCTTGGTGAGAAGCCTGTTTGTTTGATTACCAAGATTTTAGAGAATTTATCTATAAAGCAGGGGTCTTAAAGTTCCGCTGTGTGTCTGATCATGTATAAACCTACTTTTTTCCTTCCAAGGTAAAAGATGGATGTTTAGACAGTGTTACCAGCCACAGGTAACACTGAACAGGAACATCTCTGTTCTTGTTGAAATTCTGTCACAGTACAAAACCATTTCCTAGGTAAGGGCAAAAGAGTAAACTTGAGGGTGAATCCATAGTCTGGAACACTTGCCTGGAAAGGGGAATGTTAGATATGAGCTGAAAGACTGTTGGCTCAGTTTCAATTTTTAGGGTCTTCCAAGTAAAATAGCCTTGTGGTTAAAACACTCTTCACTTACGAGTTGCTGGTTTGAATCAACTCCAATAGCAAATTTGTAAAGTCTGACATTCTATTGATTTTTAAACAAGATGTAGCCCTCTGTCCTCTGAAAACCACACTCAGCTTTGGAGCCACGTACATCGGAGGGAACACAGGCCCAGATACCTGCACTGTAAACCCAGGGTCCATATTTAAGACAGAGATTGCTCCCAGCAGCACTTCCTATTGCTGATCCTCTGGGTTGTGCTGTAGGGTACATTTGGCTCTGTGCTTAGCGTATTACTTGTCTTGGATCCTGTTCTGAGAGCTCCCACTACTGTTCCTTGGCACCTAACCTAGTCCTGGGTTTCACTACAACTTTTCATGTTGGTTTCATTTAACCTGTGGTTTGTTTTGTGTAAGTCTTCAGAACTATTGTTGAAAGCATTTTCAAGTCAGTGATTTCCTTAATCTGATAGAGGGAGACAAGATAGTGAACCAGTTCAATGATAGGTGAGATAAATCATCTACATACCAGTCATGTAGTAAGAGATTGCAGAAACTTTCAAAATGGGAAGAAAAAAATAATCCATTTAGGCATTTACCAAATCTTACTGATGTTTCATATGTCAAAATTATTCTCTTCATGACCCATGACCTAATCCTTGAATGTGCTACATTTTGGTGAGGAAAGTCTATTTGTCAGGCTTGTGTATTAAGAGTTGAATTCATGCTTCACAAGGAAATCCACCTCAATAATCTGGTTTTGCTGTGGTGTTTGCAATTGCTTCTGCTCTTCTGCCTGCTCCAATCCTCAAATTGCACACTTAAATGCATCTTTCCCACTGTGGTTCTCAAATACTCACTCTCTGGGCTATATAAAATGATATTGAATTAAAATTAATATTTCACTTCGTCAAAATGTGAAGGATGGATTTCTCTCGAGATAGGAAGAAGAAATAAAAATTTGACTGATTTAAGGGAAATCTCAGATGTTAAATTTTAATGGCAGAACTTTTCTGCCAACTTTTCTGTTGATGTATGTCAACCTTCTTCTGCTGATGTTAACTGACTTTGACCACTCTTAATCAGCTAAATAAAAATATTTTATCAGACAGAAAAAATTGCAGCAGCAGAAACTGTTAGCAAGATATTGAGAAGCTTGACAATATCCAATCCAACTGATTGGTCTAGAAATTACAGGAATTTGGACTACATGTTCTAAAGTGGAACCGGTAGATGAAATTTCAGCAAGACTTAACACCTTTTTTTTTTTCATTTTATCAGGAAATGAACTTGATAGGAATAAAAGCTTTTTTTTTTTTTTTTTTACCAAGTAGAAAATCCAACCTGCTTTTTTCTTCTTTTTCTTTTTATCATTTTTGTACTTCAAATATTCCTCTCTACTGTCTAATGATGAATATCCTTTTGAGACACTGTCTCCAAAAAGCAAATAACTCTCTGAGCTGGTGAGACAAGTACTCTCATTCATTTTGCCTCAACTGACTGCCTTGATCCTCTTGTTTGTTTTGGATTGGGTTAACTTCTTTTTTATACTTTATGCTGTTCATCACTATGGGATTTTAATTAAATTGATATATTAACTCTTTGGTAATTACAGTTGAAGAAGCTGTTGTAAATGTCATGCTGCTGTACTCTCACCCCAGGTCAGCAGTGAAAATGAGATGTTGTGCTTCAATATATTTAACCAAGGAAATGAAAACATAAGATAATTTATGACTAATAATTATCATTACAAGAATTCATTAAAATTATTTATTACCATGCATCATCCAATGTTTCATAAGTGCATAATGTTTTGTGCCTAAGTAGAAAATAAAAGAAAAACTGAATAGGGAGGTTCAACTTCAGTATCAGTGGCAGCTTTGCTGGGTGGCGACCTACTTAATCTTGACTTGCCTGCTGGAAGTTTGGACAAAGAGGACAGGTAACACTAAAAGACAGTTGAAAGTTTTAATTTTAGGCCGTGCCTTAGACTCTCACTCTTGTAAAGTGGAATTGTTAACATGTGTTTGCTTCACAGAGTTATTAAAATGAGCAAAGACAAGCTTTTGGATAATTTAACAGTCGCATCATAGAAAAGACAGAAAGGATGCTTGTTCTGTATTCAGCAGAGGACAAAAGTGAGTGTGCTGTACAAGGTGTACACGAACTAGTGAACAAGAAATTCCTAATCTGTTAAGCAAGTACTTTCAACCGAATGATGGAAGGATTCTCTAGAAAATCAGTCAATATATTATTAAAGAAAATACTGCAGTGCAAAATGTACAAGCAGTTCTTGTCCCAGTACTTCTTATCAGTTGAAAGATTTACTTTGCAGGCTTAACATTTTAGTGTACAATATATGCACATATTTGACTTACACATTTGAAATTACTTCCAAATAGGATTTCTATCTCTATTTCAGAGATTACGAGACATGTCACTATTCTGTGTGATGTGGTGCACAATGTTCTAGTTATCGTCGTTTCTGAGCAACATCCCAGCTGAGACTGAAACCACATTATGCGAAACACTGCTCATACTTATAATTCTGGAGAGTTTAAGATATAAAAAATTTAAAGTGGTGAAGGGTAAAGAAGCTGACTACTCTAACTGCCCTTTTAAAGCTAAGGAATTTAGAGGATGTTACATAGAGAATTCATAAACTTATTCTGCAAAGCATGTAGGAAGTTATGAACTAACTGAACCCAGCTGCTGAACCAGCTGCTTGACTGTCTCTGTGAATGCCCTGTGGAGCAGGAAAGGTCCTCATTTCTGGTGAACAGCTTGTCTGTGTCCTGATTTCACACCGCAGTTGGGGGGCTGTCAGTGCAGCATTACCCACATGCCCTGCTGTCCCTCAGAGGGCCCTCGGCACGCCCCAGGGGTGGCCTCTGTCGAAACAATTCGCAGCAAGATGCAACATAAAGTACACCTGCCACAAAAGAGATATACAGCTAGTAGTATCCTCCCTCCTATCTTGTTCTCTTAAACACTTACTCAGGGTTTAAAGTATGAGTTCCGAGATGGTTAGTTCCATTGCTTTATATTGATACAGTTATTTTGATGTTACATCCACTGAGAATAACTTGCACGTGTCAAATAATCAATATAAATAAAAGAGGGAAGCTCTGAAAACAATAACCAGCACTGCACCAAAATAATTCACTCCATAAATTCCTAAAGGTAGGGACTTGTTTTACAGATCACTGTAGTTTCTTGACACTACTCTAATGCCAATATAAATACTTCTTATGTTACTGTGTTACAGACAGAACAGTGTGTTCAAGTTACTTAAATTTATTAAGTACGGAAATTGTTTCAAAATATCACTTTTTGACCAAAACACTGACATTTTATGAAAGCTGCTTCAAGTAAAAAAATATGTGCAATAGAACATCCTGCCTGGAGTACACAATAACTGAAGAGGGGACTCTTCATGTAGGAGTCAAAACAATTGAAGGATATATGTGCATCATTGTGTTTGAAATGAACACCTTAAATTTACTGTTCATGTCGTTTATGAACTTATGTATGTAAGGCTTCAGAAAGCCTTGAAATGTGTGAGGAAATTCAGACTAAAACCTCACCCCAGCAAATGCTGAACAGTTGCAGGTCTTACTGTGATCCTGGCCTCATTCCACCAATTTAATAGCAGAAGGATTTCTTGCTTTGTCCTTGAACTGACCTTTAATTTTGATTCCTTGTGCGTCTTTGCACAAGCCATTTAATTTCACAGTATCTTGATTTCTTTTTCTATAAAATTTAAGATTTTTACTTAGCTTATTTTCACAGGTAAAATCATGCTTAATTTTATATAAATTTATGAGAGCCTCAGGAAGCAGATTCTTCATGAAGATATTATTATTTTTAAATAATTAATGGATTGATGCACATGATACAACACTGCTAAACAAAGGCAAGACACAACAACCTGTTTAAGAGACTTTTAGACTAATAAACCAAAGAATATTTTGAGTTGAAAGGCACCCACAAGGATCACCAAATCCAACTTTAAAGTGAATGGACCATGCAGGGATCAAACCCATGACTTTGGTATTATTAGCATCATGTTCCAATCAACTGAGCTAGTGCTTTAACTATTGTTTCTCACAGTTGAATTGTATCAAAACTGCAAAGAAAATTTATATTCATTTTCAGCACTGATACATAATGAAAGTCAATGAAACTACTAGGTGCCCAGAAAATTTAGATTGAATTTTTACTGGGGAACTATAGTCATGAAAATCGTGATCAAATAATAGTCACAATCTGGAAATGTGTAGCAGAGTTTTGAAACTGCAGCCCTATGAAATTAATTAAAGCTTCACAGTGCTGTCATTTTGATTTTAAGAGTTTAAGACAATTGCCTTTGAATTCTGAAGACTGCATTCATATAATCCCCAAACCTAATATGTTACTTGAACATCAATCTTTTGTGGATAATAAAATAGAGTGAAATCACAAATGACGAGAATTTATTAGCTGCTCAGCACTTTAATGAATCCAAAACATGAACAGCAAAACCAGCTGTGTGTGAAGATACACTAAACTGGTAGATGTTAGCAACACAATAATCTATTTTCTTCAATTAGTTTTGTATTTCTCTCAACATGAAATTTAGCATCAACATAAATTTAGTTACTCACTAGAGCACTTTGGACACTATACAGCGTAGAGAAGCAAAGTCCTGGAAACAAGCCACTGTCTCCAGATTTAACATTAATAGTTATTTGAAACAGTAAAATTCATTGCAATTTTCTCCTTATATGTGTTTTTTTAAGAACTATGAGAGATTTCTTAGAAGCAGGTGCATGCCCCTCATCCTTATATCACTTATCTGGAATAAAGAGTCTGGGTTTTTTTTAAGTTTGGCCTTCTGAAAAGCAGCAAACTTGAGTATTTTCAGGGTAGCAGAGTTTCAGAGTAGCGGACTTTTCTATCCATGCTCCTGTAGTTGAACAACTTGAACTTTTCTTGTGCTACTCCCCATCAGTAGCTAGAACAGTTCACTCTTTCTTTCTTGAAGCTGGTTGATGTGCACTGGACAGGTGTGTCAGAGGTCTGTAGCTCATTGTACTTCCAGCAGGAGTGTTCTTCATAGCTGCCTCTCCAGCAGAGTAGGAGTGCCATACTTATGGAACAGAATAACACAGGTGTTTATTAAAATCTTTTTCTTGTTCCAAGTGACTCTGAGTTTTGTTATTCTGAGTGCAGTGCTGCTGCATTATTTCTGGTTTTGAGTGAGTTTTCTTTTTCAACATACATTTTTGTTATTTCAATTTAACACTACTGCTTATTTCCTTTGCAATACAATTGCACATTTATGAGCAGTTTAACAAGCAGGCTGCTCTAACAAAGTGTTTGGTGAAGCATAGAAATCAATAGGTTAAAGTTTTGAGGTATTAAACAATAAAGCAGGAAAACAGTGCAAATAATGTTCTTTCCCTTGGTGACACAGCATCCTTTATTAAAAAACAGAGGTACTATTCATCTGAGAGTTACTCTTTATTTCTATGGCTCCCAATGGCATTCCAGATGCAAGGGAAAAGTTTCTTCATAGACTTTACATGCACTTGCAGAAAGCTTCTTGTAAAAGCAATAAAGAATATAAACTTTGTTAAGCTGAAGAATATAAACAAACCTGATTTAATCAATTTTTGAAAAGATTTTTTACATTAGTCTCACCTTTTGATAGCTATCACATCAGGTATGCAAGCACTGATCTCCTGGGAATACTCAGATGGAGAAGATATTGCTGGACTCAAAGTAAACACTAGAAAACCCATTTGTTCTGTCCAGAGAGAAAGAAAAAAGGAAGGAAAGAGAAAACTGACTGAACCAAATCTTCCATGAAACTGTGGGAAAATGCAGGAATATTAGGTAGATGAGTCTAATGAAAGAATAACAGTCTAGAAATGAGTATTCAATGGGTTATAAAGAAATATCAAAGATTCTCAGAAAGATGCAAAAATGCATAAAATGAGATGGCTTGGAGTCTTTCATGGATAAATGGAAGAAAATCAAGAAAGAAATATAAGTTTTAATTGACATGGAAAAGTAGCTGCAGAACAGTATAAAAAATTTTGGTCTCTTTTAAGTAACTTCCTTGAGTAAATTCTAAATGTGATCCCAGTGCAACAGGCACCAAGCCACCACAGGAAAACAGGCTCCTAACTTGTTTCATTAATTCTGTCATTGAGTTAACTATTTTTAATTCACTGTGAAACTCAGAGAGGAAACTCAGACAGGCCTTATGTTAGAAATTTCTAAAGCTTTTCTCCTGTGTGAACCAGAAGTAGAAGATTTGGGGTTCTCATAGAAACTGAAACAGTTTGTTAAAGAAAACAGGAATTTTCCAGAAGGACATGTAAATATCTGTGCTCAAAAAATACCTATGTACTTAGTCTGCAGACAGTAACTTTCAACTGTTGTGAATAAATGGTACATATTTGTAAATAATTTTGATAGACTCATATATCAAATGAACCTCTTATTTTGTGAAAACTTTTCATGCTTCAGATACAATTAATCAATTTTGAGAATTAAGAATTAAGTCAATTTTGTATCATCATCACCTATGACAGAAAAATTTCACACACAGAAGGTTGATTCACCAGTTGATAACAGTCAACTCTTAACACCCTGTGAGGTGTTTTCTTAGGCACAAAGATATGGTCAGCACAAAGCAGGGCTCTAGAAAGAAAATATTCTCCTCTTGAAAAGTAAATTGATCATTTCCATCTTGAGGAGCAAGTTCATCCCTGGTTATTTCAGCCAATATTTTAGCCTGAAGTCTGTTTAGGCTGTATGTTTATGCCATAAATATTCCTGTGACTATCTAAAACACTTGGCACATGGTTGTTGCTGCCACTGAGTCTAAGGAACACCTCTTTTTCTGATCTCAGCCTCTGACATAATGAAGTTCTCTGTAGGCTCATTACAGTGTGTATTGTGAGCTGTGCCACTCTAATTTCTCCTTCTGCCAAATGGTCTTTTATTTTGGATGGTGGTATATTGTTCACTACACATTCTGATTTCATCCAGGATTCTGTTGTTGGTTTCCTTGCAAGTATCATCACACCTTTGGTGCTTGAAAGACAGAAACTAAATACAGTATAGTGCTGGCAGAATTCAGTTGAATATTTTACAATGCCAATCAGTCAGAGGAACACGTTCTAACAATGTGTTACATGGTATCAGGAAAATAATTTTCCACTTTGTAAGGCCATACGACTGTGGAAAACCAGGGTAAGTTCATTTCCTCTACAAACCAAAGAGTATATTTTGTAAATGAAATCATTCTTGTTTGTTTTAAGGAATGAAATGATGGAGGCCTAAATGACTCAAAACCAGCTGTTAGACCTTCCTTTATGGTTAACTGCAGTTGCTGTAAATGATAAAGAAGTGGTAAATAAATAGAAGCGCATTCTCAGCAGAGAGAGGTTGTACTTCTGGCTGTTAAACCTCACCTGACACTTTCTGTGGCAGCACAAGCCCATTTACAGCTGTGAAAGGGCTCAACCTGACACAGAAAAGCAAAGCTGGGGTTCTGCTGGACACAGCCAACCTGCAGGTTGACATCTGTGAATTATGCAGACAGGGGTGCAAAACACAAGCTTGTCCTTAAAAATGGGTTGTATTTTCAATGGAAGAGGAAACAGAGAAACACTCTTGCCTAATAATTATTGAAGTTGGGAGGGTACTTATTCCCATGGTGCTTCTCAGAGAGGAACAGTTTGTTTTGGCTTGTCTCGTCAAGTGGAAACATAACTGTGAATTAAAAAATGGCATGCTGAGTTTTAGGAGTGGCTTTTTTGCTGCTTGCCATAGAAAACCAGTGGGTAGAGGGCAAGTTGTCATTGATTTTTGAAGCCTGAGTGCTCTTTTCATACCCTGGTGCTGAGCGGTACAATGCTCCTCATGATAGAAAGTCTATGAATAATGTTAATAAATGGAGTCTTCACACTTCTGTTTTCCTTCCCCAGTATGACATAGCCACCTGCTCCCTACTTTTGGAAGATGGTGGTAGAAGGTAAATTCCACCTTATTTAGAAATATGAGAAGCTAATTTATTCACAATCAGAATTCCATGAGCATTAGGTTTCATTTCTTTGTTTAAATTTCTTTCTACTTCTGTTTGATAATTTATAATTAATATATTAATTCATTTATTTAGTTTAATTATTTCAGTAATATTCTTCTGTATGTTATCTTCTAGAGTAGTAATAATACTTTAGCACCAGTGTGAATGTAGATCTGGTTGGTGCAATATGGAGTCAAACTACAGATTATTAGACACGTTTTTTTTAATACTGATTTCTTGATGAGGAAAAAAAAACATTAACATCATTATATGTAAACTGATTTTTTTTGTAGACCTTAACCACTGTATTGTTTAATAATTTTCCAGACTAGATAAAAAGATAATGATTTTAATAATGTGTAGAACATTAAAGAAACTATAAAGAATGTAAATATATATATATATATATATATAAAACAATATTACAGAATTTGAATAACTTTTACATGCTGCTGCCTGTCAAAGAACAGGGCTCACTCCATCCAACATGATTTCATTAAATTAAATCACATGCACAACATAGACATGCACAAGTAACACTTTTGGGAAGGTTTGCTGTCGTTCTGGAGCCAATACAAACTCATGGTATAGCTGGTCTCACTACTAATAATAAAAGCAGCTCACTTCTACTCTTGGTCTTTTCTCATCAATGAGAACTTATGAATAAAGAGAATGAAAATGCAAAGAAGAGTAGAATTCACATCTCCTTATTCCATGGAAAAGTTTGCTTATATGCTTACCTATTTCAGCCATAGCCTGATGGTAGCTTACACTAAGAGACATAATTTATTAAGTACATTACTATAATGTAATTTTACAACAAACCATGAAGGATCCATTGTTATTCCACAGAGAAAGGGTTTGCTTTGTATTTTTTCTTTTGAAACAAACATGGCATTAAGCTTTGTCTGCTAACAACAGAGAAAGGGTTACTCTGCAGTTGAATTAAATTTTCTAGAGAAATGTCTGAGTAACTGTCATGAATAGAATTTACACATTGTGCACAGAAAAGAGTTTAAACAGGGAACTTTTAGGCAGTACAACACTTCTTACCTTTTTTCCTCCAAAAATTAAATTCAACGTTGTGCCGTGTGTATGCAAATCCTAAATTTCATGTGTATTCTATTTTGAGAGCTAATGAGGACTTAGGTATTTCATAGGTTTTGTTTGGATGTAGAATTTTACCTCTGTGCTGCAAGGCATCTGCAGAAGTTCGTAAATGGATTCAATAAATGTTGCTCAGACTAGGCTGAGTTATTATTTTCTACTTTCACTATTTTACTTCCATTTTGAACACTCCTTAATAGCTTCTATCAGATTTGAGTTATTGTTCTTAGACTCAAAAATATAATATTGAATAATAATATTTTTATGTAAACAGATTTTATTAAATGGCAGATTTTGTCAAAGGCTAAAAACACTCTTATAGGAATCCCCTGGAATCATCTTTCATGTCAAAAGTAATGCATTACTTTCAATGTTGTATAAGGTTTGCACCCCATCTTTGCTGTTTTCAGGAGGGTAAAAAGTAATGCAAGAAGTGGTCTATTAATAGATATTATTGCTTAATGCCATTTCTTTGGAAAGCAAGTGTCTGTGTGTTGCAAACTGTAGCCCACACAGAAGTTACAGACAGCAGGACAAGTATGATTCCTTTAGCTTCTTTTTTTTCCCACTGCAGACTTACAACTGCCAATACCCACAAACACCAGAAAAATATTATATAAAATTGAGAGTGTACAGTAAGTGAACTGTCTTTGATATCTTTTATGAGGTACAGATGCTCTTGTGAAGGAAAGCAAAAAAGAGGATCCCATTTCTTACTCATAAAACAACATTGTGCATAACATGAGAGGATTAATGAGCCTTAAAGGCTTAGAATCAAGGAGCTGTTTGGAAAAAGGTATATACAACTACATCCAACTGTAACAGTACAGCAATCTATGACTGAAAATCTTGATAAGAAGTTTTCCAATGGAAGTGTTTGTAATGTGTTTTTTTTCTAGATTGGAGTTCCTTCAGTAAGGGCCATAGTATTAGCTGATGTTCTGATTAAGGTGAAAATTGCATTTCAGAATAACCATGTTCTGTGTGGATGGGGGTGAGGAGGTACATTGTTGTAATTTCCTTATTTGTGTATCTGGTTGCCTCAAAGTGTCTGTGGAGAATTTTGAGACAAATGCCTTTTTTGAGGTTATGCTAAAAAAATAATAATTAAACTTTTCTTTAAGTAATTTAATTTGAACTTTCATCAGAACAACTAATTCCTTGAAAGAAGTTAGAGGCTGTTTATTTTGTTTCTTTGGTGAAGCACAGGCACAGATTAGGTCAGCTTTCTGCATCATTGCCAATTAACATACACGTAAAATGGGTATTTCTGAGAATTTTCTGGAAGGTCTTTCATTCTTCCATTCCCAATCCTCCTTGACTCTCTGTCTCCCGTCAGCTCACCACAGTGTTTGCTTTGGTGGGAAGCCTTACAGTCGCTCTTTGAAGGGTGGCACTTTTCCTGTATATGAATCCTGAAGGAAAGTATACTTGAGGTGAGCAAAGAGACACAAGAGTAAAGCTATCTACATCTAGTACAATGCCCGAAAAGACTCTTTCTCTAAAAAATCTACTGCCAGGCCTTTTAGATCACACATGATATTCCCTCTCAATTCTTCACATAGTAATACTGTAGATGAGTAGGATTTAAATAGAAATACAGTACTGTGGTAAATACTGTCACTCACAAGCAAAATATTGCATACATTTATCAGATGTACTTGACAAGGACCTCAGAAATATGCCTTCTAAAACAGTTTGATTGCACGCTAAATATAAAAAAATTTTTCTTCATGTATGCTCCCAAATGTTACAGTGCTCAAAGAAAGAGGCAGAATTCCATTCAGCAAGGGTTTTGGTGTTGGTTTGCTACCAGTACTGATATTATAACTTCAGTGGAAATTATTCTGGGCTCTGTTGGAGCTGGCAGCCTGCAAGTCTCTAATGGAAGCAAATGATAGACTTCCTAAAGCGACAGTATCATTTCACTAATGTGCAACTAAAAGTATTCAAGTGAAATCTAATAGCTTTTACTCTGCAGAAACATTGTTAAAATAATTGCTCCCTCCTTTTGCAAAGTCATATTTCATGTAGCAGATTTTCTGGAAGGAAGGTAACCTAAACCATAGCAGGAGAATATGCATTGCCCAGACAATACTATAGTAATACTTGAGTGCTGTAACCAGTGGGTTTCAAGATACCAAGACACTGTAAGCAAAACCAAACCTGCCTGGGAAAAAATGATCTATTTCCCTCTGTCCAAAAGACATAGCCCATATTGCTTATTTTACTAAATTATTTGATCTTTGCTTTTTTTTTTTTTTAATGAATAAGGCATCAGCATGACAGCTTTGTTGTACTCTGATATTGTCTAATTTTATTTCTATTTTCACAGCCTCAAATTTGTGCATGTATGTATTTATACATGTGAATTCCTGGGTAGTGCAGTTATAAATATGTGTGTATATGAAGAAAGAGAGGGAGTTGAGTAGGATGTTAGTGCAGTACAACTAAAATATGACTAAATGCTAAAGTAGCAGTTAAAAAAAACCTGAGCACAATGCCTTTCATAGTATAAGCTGTATTTCACAGTATTGCTTACCACATGAGGTTTTTTTCATTTGAAAAGTGAAAAAGAATAGAAAATATATATGAAACTACACCATAACATGAGCATTTGGTGTTATACATTTCAGTGTACACTTCTGACCAAATGGGCAACTGGTAGTTTTGTGTTTTATTTCTTGAGTTTTCCTGACTCAAACTTTCTCTGGGTTTTTTTTGGTTTTTTTTTTTTAATTTATTATTAGGAGTAAGATGACAATTCATTATCTCTATGAATTAAGCATAATCTCAAGCTGTGTTTTTGATACCTCATTGCCCTCAAGCATGGTAACTGTCACTCTTGATCTCTGGCATTTCTCTTTGCTGCTGCCTCAGGAAAGTGATACAGTCACAGTTCAAGAGTTTTCCTGCTAGACATGAGTATATTCCCACTCCCAGTTGAAAAAGATTCCTGGGGAGTCTAGGGGAAAATGGAGTAATTTGCGTGATGTGGGAAGGCGGTTCTCTGCTCACCTCATTGTGCTGTAGGACCGCAGTGCTTTCAGCAACTGCTGCCAACTCCCTGCAGCTGCAGTGCACCAGGCCCTCTTGTGATCCCTCTGCACTGTGCCGTGAGCAGCAGGCGCCAGCTGGAATATGTAGCGCAGTCTGGTTGTACTTCAAAAAGATGTAGACTCTCTGCTGCAGCTGAGCCACTGTTTTTCTCCAGAAGGCAAAAAGTTACCTTTGCAGGCTGAACCCTCTGTTGGTTTCCATGTTCTTCGCATTGTGTCCTTCTAGTGACCACCATGTGGAGAAAAGCAAAGCACGAGTGCATGTCACCCCTCAAAGTGAGGGTTGGGGAGGGGGAATAACCTTCAGCCTCTCTAAAGTGAGGGGATCTCCCACTCCTTTCTGATCGTGTCGCTGTGGACCTGAACCATTGCTGTGTGATTACAGCCTCGCATTAAGCTGACAGTGCAGTTCACTGCCTGAAACTTGAAATTTAACAGTCTGCAAGTATCTAACCTCCTTGAAATGCTGACAGAAACATTTGGTTTTAAGGTATATAAGGCCAAATTCTTCCCTCCCATAATTTCATTGGCTATAGTGAAATTATACCACAGAGAAAATTGTCACGGAAAATCCTAAAATAGTACTTTAATCACTAATAACCTCTAGACACATAGTGGTGCATGAAATAAATAAATCCCCTTTTCAACCTTCAAAGTGTGTGTCTAATAAGAAAAGTGAGAGCCTATAATGTGCTGCCATTATACTCAACTGATCTGTTTCCTTTCTGGAACCAGAATCATAATAACTGGCTTCAAGTGCCTGCATAGGATCCTTCCTGCTTAACAGTGTTAGTAGCCCTGCAAAGCCAGTACCCAAAGAAACAGAGTTGCGTTCTATCCTAATTAATTTTGCTCCGAAATGGTGGCTCAAATATAATATATTTGTGTCTTTTTAAAAAAAAAATCTGTAAATTATTATTATGAATTTTTATAATTAGAATTGCTCCATGATGAAATCTCTATAACATCTGTCTGAATCTCAGCTACTCCTATTCAATCTCATTAAGGACACTCGGACAACCCAGATGATTCTGATCATATAATTAGAAAGCAGTGGTGCTCATTGTCTGGTCTGTCCAGCAGAGCAATTGCTGGGGAGTGTGCACCAGAAATAATCCCATTTAGAGGGAGAGTCATTATTCCCCTGTGACGCCATGGTAGAGAGGGCTTAAGCCACTCTGAAGATAGCTTGAGTTTAAAGTTACTGCAATGCAAACATTCAGCCCACGGGTACACACCCCAGGTCACATTTCAGAGCAGAGATGATGTTTAGCACTAATTGGCCCCCATGAGGACATGCTGTAAAGTCCATATACAAAAATTCGTGTTTCTCTGGACTTTGTAAGGCGTAAGCATGCACTTCATTGAGGCATGTGCCTAAAGGGTGAGCTGGGCTTGGGAAACAGATCCAAATTTAAGTGCTGGCCAAACGTAGGTATTGAAAAAGAGTAAGTCATGTTTTGTGTACTGGCCACTCAGAAAAGAATTTTTCCAATATTTTTAATTCTATAAACTGGCCTTTTTATCTTCTCTTTTTGAGACCATATGCATACTTTTCAACCAGAAATAATTTCATGATACACGTTAAGTAGTAGAGCTCATCTGTCTTTCAAGGCTGTATGAGCAGCAAAAGTGGAGTCAAGTGTTTGTCCTTTTTTTTTTTTGGTTGTGTTTTTCTTTTTGTTGTTGTTTTCAAAACATGGGGGGGGCGGAATTCTATTACATCATTTTTTGTAGAGTACTGAACATGATCTAGGGGCTGAAACATGAGGTCTACAATGTACTGAGATTGAGTCCCCTGCAGCAGTATCAACAACGAATTATTTCCTTAAAAAAGAACTATTTTTATGTTTATGTTTGTATTAATTTCTTATATTCTTTTCTGTGACTGTTTTGCGTGGGCTATCATAGGTGTATTTTTTTTTGAGAAGATAGAAAATGAAAAGTGTGAATCTTTAGAAATAAAACCTTGTTACTGGATTGTTTTCCACATAATCAACAAAATTGGGACTTTCGTTTTCACCTCACAGCTGTAATCGTGTCTGAATTTATCTTTTCCATTAAGTTTCAGCCTGGTTTGATTCGTTTCTTTTTCTCCTTTTTCTGCCTACGTGCATGCATGCATACACACATACACACCTTCTTTGACCTGTACTCATATGTTTACATACACACACCCACATACTACAACAGGTAAAATACCATTTATTTTCCTAGTGTACATAACATGGCCGAAGTCATATACATGCAGTGAATCCCTGGCATGTTGGGGAAATGTGCCTGAGCTCTAAAGGCAGGGGGATATTGACACTAGCTTCTCCCACAGTGAATTCATCTGAGGGTTTTTCCCTTAGAGAGTAAAACCCACAAAAGCCTGAAGCAATATTATCTTTATGTTAAACAGTGCACTGCAGTATGTTCAATTTATTTTGTGTACAAGCAGTAATGGGACCCTGGATAAAGAGAAGAAAAGCAATGGCTTTTTGTTGCATGATTTTCCTTACTCTCCCAATGGCTCCCCTTTACATTTGAAAAGCAGCAGCAGGTGTTTGTTTCATTTGACACCTCACTGGAAGGGTCCACAGCACGAATTGAGCAAAGTGCGTTGCTGCAGTACCAAAGGACTTTTGCATGTGTATGTGTGTATGACATTGGAGGAGACAGCTACAGCTTGTTAGTGATGATATCCTATTTACAAGTGGCTCACCAGGGCAGCAAAAAGGATTTCAGCTCTAGTTTGGGATGCTGGCACAAGATGCTCCCAGACCATGTTGTGCTGCCCTGTTGGACAGTGCTGCTGTCATGGCTGTCCTTCCCTCATTCCTGGAGGTACTGGGGACCTCCAGGGAGCACCATCTTTGTGAGAATGAGGACTATGACACCGCAGGATGCAACCTGAGCTTTAATGGGTCAGTAACTGACAGCTGAGCCTTCTCTCTGAGGTACCAAGCTGGCTATCACTGCCAGGAGCACAAGGTCTAGACAGTGAAGTGTGCCAATTTAATTTTGTCACATGTGGCTGGGTTGTACAGACATGGCTGTTTCTAGAACTCTTTGGCTGTACTAAAACTGATTCAGACCACAATGCAACATTTAAGGATGCTAATTAGAAAATAATTGTGCTGGGTTGTACAGATTTTACCATTGTAATATAGCTTAAAGGCCCCTATAGAATGGGAAAGAAGGTATTTTTATGCACTTTGCATGCAAAATGAGGCACTAGATTTTGTGATTTGTAACAAAGCAGAGTACAACCGCCATCATCCAGTAAATCAGGAAGCAAAAATAGTTCTTAAGGAGTTAGTATTCTGCTTTATTTGCTAATTAAAATGGGGTTTGGAACTGCTCTTCAAAATGATTGCTCTAATTAATTCGTTGCTCTTTTGCAGTTCTACCATCTATGCCATCTGAATACAAGGCAATCCCTTGTGCTTCTCAAAAGCATGACGGCCAACAGGGCATCCTTCCCTTTCTCTGAACTGTAGGCTTTATTGCTTGTCAGTGTTTAATAAAATGTTTATTTTATACCAGGGCTACAAAGTCATCCATATACCCACTATCACAAATTTATTTCCAATAAAATAAAAGTATAAATCCAAATTTTTAATTAACATTAAATATTTGTTTAACTTAGGCAGGATTAAAAGAAAAACAAATGATCACTTTTATAAGGCCAGTGACAGATTTTAGCTTTAATTACCTCTAAAGCTTAATAAAAGATAGTGAGTATTGTAATTGCTATTCCTGTCACTGTGATATAATCTTTCATTTTGTGGTTAATGGATGATATTTAAGGTAGTACCTACAGTTGCCTTTAAAATATTGCCTGCAGCATTGGCACGATGGTGCAAAGCACCTGACATCATGTATGGAAAGGGGACTAAGGGGTGAAGTGTGGAAGAAGATGCATTCATTTTACATTCCTCAGAGTGCCTGAAAGTTTAAATATTATTCAGATCAGTCAGGACACAGATTTAAGGAGGTGTAATTGAAATATCGATTGTGAATATATTATCTTATAGAGGTAGCCTTGTGTTTTCTTAAACGTATTCCACTATCTGTGCATACGTTTATATTATTCACAGGTTTCTGTGAAGAATTTAATACCACAAGGTCTGCTTGCAAACTGTTGAAGTCAGTGGCTTGTTCAATACAGGAAGATTTGCTTTCTATTGTTTGTTCTTTGTATTGGAAATTTTGAATGGAAGAAAAAATAAATAATGGATCTGAAACTGAAGCTCACTGAAGAAAACAATCACTAGAAAAATCATTGGAAAAAAATCAGTATAGAAAGAGATTCTAGATGATTTCAAAACCTTTTTTGGTCAAATCTGCAGTACTTGCAAGTAGTAGCATGATCCCACAAGTATCACTGGAGTGACCTCAACTATATTTGGAAAAGAGATGTGAATCCCTTGCATCTTATACTATTTGACTAGTTACACTTGCCATAGCTGACAGGAAAGTTTTAAACTTCAGGTTTTCATTGCCAGCATATTTAGAGCTAACCTTTATCTACTTAAGGTGTGTCTAAATAACCGTGATTACAGCCTGTTGTATTTTAAATAACTTAAGATATTAAAGATGAATGGTCCTAAATTTAGTTTTGTGAGGCTTTTTATGCCTTCAGGCTTGAGCTATGTTAGGGTAGAGGCTTTTGATTATGTTCTGTGCAATATCTTGATCCAGGGTGTTATGAGCACTATATTAAATATTGAATAACTGTAGCAAAAATCCATTTTTCAGGAAAACATTTCTGCCAACCCAAACCTCCAAGCTATTTCAAGTTTGTCTCTCCATATCTATTCGATTGGTCATTAAAAAAAAGTAAATATGGAAATGGCATGGAAATACCTGGGTACTCTCTGGTTAAGAAATTTCCATTAGAACTGTATTTGTTAGTAAATAATAAATCATGGGAAGGAACCAGCATTTTCTTTTCTTACCCATCTGTCTTTTCAACAGCAATCCAATATCAAACAAATGCTTTTAAAGTTTTCTTCCTTAAAATTGAGCGAGTAGACTTAATGGTCCACACAGGTCCCATAAAACAAACCTCTGGGAACAGAGGCAGAGTTCGGCCTGTCCCCAGTTTGGGTTTTCTCTAGCAGAGGGCTTCCTCTCTGCTGGTTCTTCCTGGGACAAGGTCTTTCCTATTCCTGGGAACTACACTCATTCCATTTTTGTGTGTCATTCACCCTCATCTTGCTCACCTCCACCAGATTGTCTTTTCAGCTCAGCACTAAACTCTATCTTTCCTGCTCCATTTTTTTCCTCCTAATGATTTATTAAAATAATGACCCACATTTTCACAGCTGAGTGTTTGCAGCTTGCAAATGGTTGCAAGTACTTAGCCTTCATTTTTGTGCCTTATAACATTGTGATTTACTGCTGTAGTAGTTATTTTCCCCACATCTGGAATATAGGCTTGTGTACTCAAATCTTCATGATCCTATACATTAACATTTGCAATTCCTTTGCATTTCACTCCCACTACCCAGCAGTTTTGTAGCTATGCATTTGCAAAATACTACTCTGACAACAACAAAATCTTTTTCAGTTAATTCTGTATTTTAAAATAGAAAAAGAAAAATTTGTCTTGGTAGCAGTAAGAGGGGGGAAAAAAACCCATGTGTGATTTGCTTCCTAATTTCACTGCATTATTGTCATTCCTAACTACCTGTCATCTGTCTGTGCCTGTCACAATCTGATGATTTTCTCTATTGTCCATCCTTATTTTAATGGAGGTACCTATTTTAATGGAGCTCTTTGGAGGTGCTTCCTGACACAGAAAGTAACTAATTCAAGTGTTTTTCTCCTGCATAAGCAGCATCTGTTGATACTTCTACCTGGTAAAACAAATGTAGAAAAAGGCAAAAGTGTCTAGAAGGTAAAACACAAAGTCCTACCAGTCTGAGTACTGATGAGATATCTTCTGGCAAATGTGTGAGATGGAGAGGAGTGCAGTGGGAGAGCCTGGTGGTGTGGGGAGATAGCTGAAACAAACAGATGGCTTAAAGGAAGCTGAGAAAGGCTGTTAGCATATAAAGCAGCAGACGCTTGATGATGAATTGCCATTTTGAGTTGCTAGTTTTGTCTTCCTTATTTAGCTAACTACTGTTCCAATAATGGCTTATATAATAGTTTCTCTGGGAAGACTTTTACATCTCCTTTCATTGGAGGCATGTGTTTTGTAGAATGAAAGCACAGACTTAAAAAATCAGTAAGGTTTAATACAAGGAAAGGAAAAAACTGGGATGAGAGAAAGGTAACTATGTTACTTTCTTCCTTTTCCTCTAATCAAAGAAAAGTCATTCATTGCCGTATCAGTGGCACAAAAGACCTATGAGTCCAAAGAAGAAAGTACAAATGGCCAGGCTACTCAGGTTATATTATCTGCACCTGTGTCAGAGATAACTTTTCCCAGTCCAGAGTTTGCGTCCTGGACATAGGCTCTATATCACCCCTAAGTTCTTCACATCTTGCTGCTTAAGATGTCTTATTACAGTAGTAGACCTGTCCATTACTTCTTATCTGACTTTGGGCAGACCCCTTAATTTACTCTTAGCTTTAGTTTCCCTGCCTATGAATTCCAGTTTTCAGCTCTTAACTGACCTCAGAGCAGCATATATGGGAGGTGAGAGCTTGTTACAATACATCAAGTAATATAGTAATTATAAAGAACACTCAAGGACAAGGAATCTTCTCAAAGCAGGACACAAAAATTGCATTTTGCATGGAGGTAGATGGCCAGGCAGGTCTCTCCAGCAGGTCAGTCCTGCATCATCAGCCCATGGCAGGAGAGATGCTCTTTTCAAGTAGTTGTCCCCATCAGACAGTCTGGGCAATATATGGCAAGTGTATGAGTGGCAGCCACTCCTTACTTGGACAAGAGTGCACCAAGGCCTATTTCAGAAAGCTCTAAAACTTGTGAACTTCTGTGACTGGGCCTGTGCTGAGTCTTCACACAGGTTGTGTAAGTTGTTCAGTGTCTCCAAAGGCGAGCAAAGCTACTGGTGAAGGGTCTGGAGCACAAGTCCTGTGAGGAGCATCTGAATAAGCTGGGAGTGTTTAACCTGGAGAAAAGGAATCTCAGTGGGAGCTTATTATTCTCTACAATTCCATGTAAGAGCAATTTCGTGTAAGGGCCCAGTCTCTCCTCCCAGGTAACAATAGGACAACAGGAAACAGCTTTGAGTTGCTCCAGGACAGGTGTAGATTGGATATCAGGAAGAGTTTCTTCACTGAAAGGGTAATTAAGCATTGGAACAGACTGCCCAGAAAAGTGGTGAAATCATCATCCCTGGAGGTGTTTGAAAATCATGTGGATGTGGTGCCTAGAGACAGGGTTTAGTGATGAACTTGGTAGTGATGGGTTAATGGTAGGACTCAATGATCTCAGGGCTCTTTTCCAACTGTAGTAATTCTGTGATTCAAAGAAATATATCCTGGATTAGACATGATGAGTGTCCTTCACCAGTTACCTAACAATGGGCTGGTTCTTGTTTCCAAGAGAACAGTAAGGTACTAGTGTGCTGCAAGGCAAAAACACATGAAGCCCCTGGGAACCTGGCAGTGTATTCTTTTGTTTCACTTTTGCTAAGTACATTGGTTTAATGTTATTCCATAACATCTATTCATTACTGCTAATGAACATAGAAATGATAATGAAGATGTAGCTCCAATTTCCTACTGTACCTGTAAAATAGTAGTAATTTAAATGAGGCCATGCAAACCATAAAATTACAGCATCACACACTCTCATTGCAATATGATTGGATTGCCTCTTTAAATGGTTCATCATCAATCCCAATAAAGGTAAAGTGTGGGTCTAACTGTTGTCTTGAATCCAATAGTTTAATTTTATTGCCTCAGCAGCAGCTGTTTAAGTGCCCCTTACTCTACCACTCAGTGCTGTGATACGCCTTTCCCATAAAGGAACTTCATCAAACCTGCCAGGATGTTGCTTCAGCCCACCACAAGGGATACTCTCAGGTTTAGAACTACACAGATTATTCAGAGGGACATAAATGATTAAAGGAGGTGTGAATTGCCCTATTTTCCCTGAACTTAATTAAAATTCAACAGAAAAAAATAGTATTAGAATCATAATCTGAGGAAGTTTATTCTGTGGACGGGACCACAAAGGGACCTTCTACTGGAAGGGACCCACAAAGATTATCAAGTCCAACTACTGGGAATATTTGCCAATAGTTCTCAAGTTATCCAACCATCCATAGGGCATTACTTTCACAAAGGAAAGACATGCCAGGGTCAGAAAAATCAGGAAACTCAAGACCACTTTGGAAGTCTTCTAAAAAATATCTAGGTACTAGTGAACCCTAAGTGAAGAATTTTCTGTTCTAGATGGTTGTTAACTGCCAGGAAATTCCTGGAGTGGATATCATTGCTGAAAAATCAAGAAAATATTTAAGAAAAAAATCAGTGAGACATTTAATGTAGTCAGATTTCAAACTGAAAGACAAAAATGGAAATGTAAATAGGTGTTACCAGGACCCAGAGTTCTATTCAGTTAATGTTTTATATCAGGTGAATTTTACCAGTAGGCAGGAACCAATTCTATGTAATACGCTGAGAATATAAGTGTCATAACTTCTAATTATTGTAATTTTTGTTCCAATTTTAGTACATTATTTGAAGTAAGAAACACTGCCAATGTCTTAAATGGGGAAAAGCCCACATAGGGAAATTGAAGCTGATAAAAATGAAGGTAAAAAGTGCAAATTACTTTGCAGTGTTCTAATGCAGTTTTTGAAAGTGCTTATATAACCCATACTCAAGCAAAACTCATTTTTTCTCACTTCAAATATTTTTTTTTGTGGAAAATTTACATTTATTTTGATTTAAAATCCACTTCACTATGGTGACTGGGGATTTGTAAGCATGCATACTATGGAAATACTTCTCTGTAATTTCTGGGCTTGAGTTGATGCAGAGAGAAAAATTGCTTCCTTTCTCTTTCATATCTGTTGCAACGAAAGGGCACTGCTCACTATGGACACATGACAGGCACCCTGGAAAGAAGGGAAATGCAAGGAATATTTCATTGGATACCTAGGCCTTTTCGGGCTACCTATCTTGAAATGCAACTCTTACCCTATAGTACAGAATTTCAAGTTTTAAATGCCCAAATGTTCTACCTAAGAGGAATTTTAGATATATTTTGGTGCATGTCAGGAGTATTTTGAAGAAGGAAAGCCTCATTTAAATGGAAATGGATGGCAGTCCTATATCCCACTTGACAGAGCAGCTTTAACTGTATGCCTTTTGATCGTGTGCAATAATGAAAGATCTTTATAGTTTTATTCTTCTGTATTATTTCCCAGCTAACCTAATTTATAAGAACATTGATAATTTATTGTTCAAGTGCACATGATATGCCAGTAATACACTGCCAGAGTGTTTCCCAGAAAATGTATTTTTGCTCTGTTTTCTAAAATTAAAATTATTAATATTCCATGAGACTAAAATATAATGTTACCCTTTTGTTTTCAGAAGATTTTCACAAACATTTTATGCCACGAGGAGAATAAGTAGATATTCCCACTACTGCTACTCTACATATTTTATTATAATCTTTTATTGGTTTTCATTTTTCAGTCTGGAGTTTTGCAACCTGGATGACAGTGGTTATGCTGATGAAGTTGTTCAGCTAATTAATATATAATGAAGTAATATCTAGGTATATTTCTGTACTTCCATACTAATGCCCTGTAACAAGGGCTGTTTATAAATAAGCATTCATGCTGAAAAAAAGTAGTTCTGTGAACACAAGTCATTTCAGGGAGAAAATAAACTAATGCATCAAGGTTGATGAAAAACAAACCCAACAAATATTTTGGTGTGAATGTAGATTTTCATCCTGACAGGTTTTATCCTTTGTCTTTTAGACAAGTGTAGAACAGCACCTCCGGAAAATCCACAAAAACAACTGATAATAGAAAGTCCTACTAACCACCTTGCTCTGTGGATTCTTCCAGGGACCAATGAATTTGTATTTATACTTGAGAAAAAGTATAATAAATTGAATTTTAAGGTCTCTGGTGGTTATCACAGCATTCCACACATCCATCCTGTTTAGCAGGCTTTAAGTGTGTGCTTTAAGACAATGATTAGGAAATATCAATATTGCTGGCATGAAAATAATTGACACTTAAATAATTTGCTAAATAAGCATGCTACTGAATTGGGTCATTTTGCATATGCTAATATAAATATTTGAGATTTTTCTAGGTAAATGTCAAAGCACAGGACTTTCTCCTCATAATTAAGTAATTATTTTACTCTATTTATTTGTAATTTTAATAAGGAAGGGAATGTTAGTTACTTTCTCATAATCATGACATTATTTTTGTCATACTAATAAGTTCTCTAAATAGTTTTGAAAATTCAGCAAAATTTAGCAAAACTATCAAAACATATTTCACTATAAATGTCAGTATTATTAAGTTCATGGTTTCTTATTTTCTGGTCTTACTGGGGTCTTTGGTGGCATTACATTTTTCCTTTCCCTTATTTATTTGACTCACAAAAATGCATTCTCTTAGTCTAAGCATTTGAATTTTTAAATTCCTATATTACAATTTTGTTTGTTTGTTTGTTTGTTTGTTTAGAAGAAGATACATTTTTTGTGAATGTACTTTCCAGAAATTTAACTTTCAGGGGAAAAAAAACCAAACCCAAAACTGTAGAGAGCAAGGAATGAGGTTTGTTTTATCAAATCTATAGCACATTAATGAATTTATTAAGAAAATATTTTCCCAGATTCCTAATGTACTTATTAAATGGAACTAAAACACTTTCAGGCTTGATTTTCAATGAGGTTTTATTGTGTTCACTTTCATTGTCTGATTTTTATTTTACAGTCCACAAAATCCCTAGTCTCATTTCTGTTATTGTACCACACCGGGAAAACCACTTCTCTATTTCTACAAACCTACTAATTATTAAGAGCTTCATCTGGTTTCAGAAATGGATTTCAGATTAAGCTATTGTATGAGAAGCTACGTGGGTAAATCTATATCATAGATATAAATCTGTAGTTAAAAGGGGGAATTTTAAACATGATGTTTCTATGAATCTTTCTTAACATCTACTAAATATGTTACTTTTTCAAGTTAGGCCTTCTGCCCATGACTTTTTTTTCGTTGTGTATTTGGGAGACCTTATTCATAGACATATCCTAGATCACAGCAAAAGTAAATCTTTAAGGGACTCTATGAAAATCATTGAAAACCTACCATATCTGTTTTCCACATTTTTGTCCACCTGATATAGGAAGTACATGGAAGCTTCTGAAAGGGAAGAGGTGCCTATATGTAGTGATCAGAATAGCTGAAATCACAACTACAGAACTTCCCTGAGTCAGCAGAGCATTTTATTAGAATAATGCAATAAATTCTAGCAATTGTCTTTAGTGAATTTCTAAATAAGCTTTAATGTAATTTTTTATGAAATATAGGTTGATTTGATAGCATCATGACATCATTGGATTAGCAACTCTCCATTTCCCTAACTTAGGAGCAGTCAGGAAATAAATTATTAACAGATGGTGTAGAGCAGGAAAACTATTTTTGTAAACTTTTAAAAAATTTTATATATTTCACAGCTAGTAGTAAATTGTCCCACCATGCAACTACATCCCACACATTGTGATTCTTCTTTCTGAATAAAATTTGCAAATGTGCCAGTGAGCCTCATCCTGGTTTTGTATGAGAAGCAGATGTAAACTATGTTTGGGTAGTTTTAAATACTTCTACTGTATCCAAAACAAATTATTTTGTCTTTCTAACAAATCTACTTCTTGTACCATTCTTGTTACATTACGAATAATAGTGAAACTGTCTCCATCACCAAATTTTTTTTTTCTTTTTCTGAAGGCAGAATTCAGTGTGTCCATGAGATTTTTTCAGTTTTATTTGAATGGAAGTGCTTATCATAAAGGTTATGCTGAAGGTTTTCACTCCAAATGCCATTTCACTTTCTTTTCACCTCCTTTGAGTATTCTTTCACACCCACAATTTTGTGCTTTCCCACTGGGCCATCTCTGGTGTCCATTATTTATGCATTTTTTCAGAGCCCTTGAAACCAGAACTGTACAGTTGCTGTCGTGAATTTTATTTTTAGGTTTGTTGCCACTCCCATTTCATTGTAATAAATTTCATCATCAGAAAAAAAAGGATGATCTTATTAATTAAAATGGATTTTGGATAGCCTTAAGATGATGACAAAGGGATAAGAGCCAGGACATGGAGAGTAAAGGCTGGCATGCTTTACTGGGCTTGTCATATTGGACTCAAGATTGGTGATACAATGAGCAAGTTTGCTAAGCTTCTGTCTCAGTTTTAAGTTCAGATTGTCTTATTTTTATCAGAAAAACTATTGTGTCCTATAATTGAAAGTAAGATTTTTATAGTCACAGGGTTTCCCTGGAAGGGTTATGCTTCTTGTCTGCATATTGCACTTTTAAATATAACAGCTCCCTCATCTCTGCTATTGAGACAGCAGTTGTTCAGTCTCTTAATTCCTTTTAAAAAGCCCTTCAAAAAACATTAATATGTATAACAATGCCTTTGCTCAGTGCACAAGGGAGCTACTGAAACCTATTCAGTGAGCTGACGCAGTGAGTAACAGTTTGTAGGAAAGTACCTATGTACTTTATGACTAAGATAAAATATCTGGCTCAGAGAGAATTTCAAAAGCATGAGGAGCAAGTTAATTGCTAACAGGATGCAGAGAGTGCCACCAGATCATAGTCTTAATTCAGTGCTGTGCTGCTAGATGCCTTAGTTTCCTCTCCTGTGGTGGAATTGCTCTCTTCTTGCTTGAGGACACCAAAACAACGTTGGGCTGAGGTTTTGGCCAGGAGTGGTTCACTGATTGCACAGCCCTTAAATGGCCAGTGATGCCTTTCTGGTGGTGATAGAGCCCTTCATAAACTCCCAGCTCTGGACATCTATGGTGCCTGTGCCCAGGGACTGCCAGTGAGAGGGGTATAGCTAGAGGGTATAAATATTTGTATTCTTTATCTGTGTTTTCAATTGGTTTTGAATTTCAAAGCTAAAATAGAAAAAAAAAATTAACATCATCTAAGCTAAAAATCTTAGCTTTCACTATCATAATATTTAGTCTGTAGAAAGAAGAGCAATGCCAGGCTATGAAAATCTTCATTATTGTTTTTGTGCTTCCTTTTTCTGCAGAATTTCCTTTCTTGGGAGAAGTTAGGAAGTTTCAGTGCCCGTCAGCTGAAGTCTCTAAGCAGTTTCAGCTTGGTCCAGATAGCCTTTTTTTTCACCAAACCCTGAGAAATAACCAGGCAGCTTCTCGGTGAAGCCAAAACCAGGATAGTCTATACTCCCTTGCTGGGCAGTTCCAATGGAGTGGAGACGACAAGAGGTCTTTCCAGGGAGTGTGTTGAAACTAAAACATCCTGGTCATGATGGCTATCCAGGGCAATAGTGGAAGCCCTCAGAAATGGGTTTTCAGAATCTATATATTCTATGTGAGGTTTCTAGGGGTTTTCAGCTTTTTATCACCTCTTAAAATGAGAAAAGAATTTAAGAGGAATTTTTTTTTCTAATGGTTTAAAGATTACATTTTACCCTGTCAGAACGATTATGGATGAATGGGTGTAGCAATACTTACAGCTCATTGGCTTTATTTTTGGGTGAATACCTGAATATAATGTTCTAAGAGGTAGAGTGGCTTGTGTCAACAGTAGCCAATAGCACCATTTTGCGTGTATGGTATTGAATTTCAGCAAAAAGAAGTGGTAGCATGGACAGCACAACTACATGTATTCCTGACACAAGAATTCCTGACATTCAGCTGCTCATAGCTGCCTGGAGGCTCAAATTGTTCTTGCAAACTTGGAGGAATTGACAGGGTAAGGGAATATTTTATCTTCCTTCTTTTGATTTCTCTTGAGTGGATTTGTTTGTTGTTACCTGGTCCTTCCTGGACACATAAATTCTAGTACAGTAATACTTTTATTCTTTAGTTACATTTTAAAAGTTAGAAAATAATTGGGGATCTTATTTCATATTTGGAAGTTGAATCTATATGTATATTTTTTCCAGCTTTAGACATGCAACATTCAAGAATTCAGTGTGATCATTGGTTTTAAAAGACTTTTTTTTAAACTCCATGAATAACAGATTCTTTGAGTGATCATTCATATATCCATCACATGTCATTATCTTCCAGCAACTTTTCATAGTTGACAATAGACATAACTGGCAATGGAAGAGCTTTCATTACAGTGATAGTAGTATACAGTGTTAGTATTCCAAGAAATTGCATATTAGAAAAATCTACACTTGCAGACTGCATTACAAGGAATCTCTAACACCCATGAAAATGAGGAAATTCAAAGTCAAGACCAAATATGGATATTTCTAAAACAAGCATAACTTTAGGGAAACCACTGCATTTTTGTGGTGCTTCCAACTGTTCAAAGCCCTTCTTATTATATACTGTATTTCTAATCTTGACTGTTTATCTGTGCCTGTTGCCCTTTCTCAGAAATGAGTCTTTCCAAAATTACTCCTGAAAACAAATTTTCACTTCAATCAATGAGCAAATGAGGCCAAATTCACTTTTCCACTCTTCTCATTTAAAGTTTTCCAGGGAATGTATTGGAAAAATATTCCTTTGTAAGGCAGGATTATCTTTCACTTGAGGATCCCTGTGCAGATGTCTAAAATAAGACTTTTAATACAATGAAAGTAAAACAAAATAAGAAATACCTTAGAAGTGATCAACCTAAAATATTTTCTAAAGATTCTTAAAAATAAAATTAAAATACTGTTATTTATTTCTGTTTAGTTACTGGCACTTCTATAACTGCAGAAAACACGGGTATTTTCAGTTACATGGTGAACCTGACTCTCATTCTGTTCTACATTTAAAGTTCACTTTGGAATGGGTTGTATATACAAAACATACAGCACATACAGACCCAAGGAGTTAAATAAATAAATAAATAAATACATACATACATACATATATACATACATACATACATACATACATAAATCTGGCATTCAATAATAAAAGCCAGAGACCTGTTTCACTACCTTTGCTATTTTATCTTCACTACCTGATCAAGTCCGTTAATCACTTGTCAGTTAATAATTCCACCTTTTATTTCACCAGCAATACTTACTATTTTCTGGAAGATTATACTGCAGATATATTTTGCAAAAGTATTGCTTTTTAGAGAAACATTCTACAACTGTTAACCCAAATTTATGACACTGACCTTAGAAGAAAACTGAAGTGAATGAATGGAAATACTTTCTTATCATAACTGTAACTATTATCCTGTTGTAGTACCTCAGCTTCATGAATTTAAATCAGTGAGAAAATAAAACAAAGTAAAATGCACTTTGGTCTCCCTTCCGGCTTTAATTTGGCTTATGAATTGACCGTGTGCCAGCTAAAACACTTTGCATTTCAGGTTTTCTCAGCCGTAGATTTTTTTTTTTTTTTTTTTTTTTTTTTTTTTTTTTTAATACCAGGACTTGCAAGAAAAATGGCATCTCTAACACTTGACCTCTGATAGCTTCAATAATGTATACCACACACTTATCAAAACTGTCTGGATTACTGAAGTTCACTCTTTAACTTGTACAAAGAAGATTATTCCTATTTTTTAGTGGTAGTTTTGTGTTTGCTTGACTTCTTGTCAACAACTAAGGGAAGTTTGCTGTTGTAGTAATTAGAGAAAAGGAAAAATATCCTTCTTTATCCATATATTCCATTTATATATATATATATAAAACACTGTGCAAAACTTGCAGTTATTTTTCATATAGTCCAAAACTAAATACATTTTAAGGGGCAAAGGAACAGTAGAGCCTTCGGCAGTGAGGTAAGTAAACATCAGGTGAAAGACAAAAGCCTGGAAGAATTGATTATGCCACTTGGCTGCTCTCCTGAGGACGATAAAAGAGGCCAGGACATGCTCTGCTACTCCCTGCATGTAGAAGTCAGACTTGGAAACAATACTCTGACATCTCTGCCATGCAGATAACTTCAGCAGGCAAGGCTGCTGATTTAACTATTCACATTTTGTATTTTTTGTGGCCACTGAGTGACAGCTACAGAACGTATACTACCAGCTTGATCTTTGTGTACTGGCTTTAATGAAAAATAAAGAATTAAGATAGGAAAGGGATGAAATTGAAAAAAGATAAAGCAATTAAATAAAAGATTAGGACTCATGAAGGCTCTGTATTCTGCCAAGAAAATGCAAAAAGAACTTGAGCCAACGTGTTGAGTGGTATGCACACAGCCAAGGACACTGGGGACTGTACAATCTTCTGCTGCTCAAAGCCTGCTGGGAAATGCAATTCCAAAAGAACAGCACTTTACTGATCCTCAGCCTTTGAGCAGCTGAGTTACAAACATGGCGTAACCTATTGTGCTATAATGCCTCCAAGCCAGAATATCAGAGGACGGAATGATTTTTGTGTTCCATTCCCTATAAATGTAATGTCAGTTAAAACTGTGTTTTGTGCTAGATCAAACTGCAGGTGCCATGTCTTGTTTTGCTGATACAAAAATCTAAATCATAGTCATTATCTGGGGAACAAAGATCCTGAACTCTGTGTGATGTGAGTTCACCCTCCAATATGTGTAAAAGAAGGAGCTGCATTGTATAAGGAGTTTCTGGTCCATAATGATCCCAGAAAGTTGTTCAGTATCTGAAAGTTATCATTTAAAATTCTAGTTGTTAGAACTAAGACTATAAAAAGAGAATAGCATAGGTAGTTTAGTTACACTTTTATATGTTGGGAAACTCAGTTGATATTGTGTCATAATAACCCACAATCCTTGCACCAGGCAGATCCTGTCTATGGAAGACATTCTCTTATTTTGGTCATTTGGGCTTCTGTAAAATTTTCTTACAAGAAAACAACTCTGTCCATATATTATACTGCTGAACAGGAAGGAGGTTCACACAAGATTTATTGCTGCTATTCTAGATAAAGGCAAGCCCACTCCTGTGGTGTGATCAATGCTATGAAGTAGGAGCTGCCTGCGGACTCCTTTGTCACAAGGAGCTGCCTGAGTTTCTCATGCAGCTGAGGGGTATGTGCAGCACAAGGCAGCCTGCAGGTCTTGCAGGCACTGTCTTGCACCTGCTCAGGTCACTGCACCTGGCTGTGAGATGGACATTGGCTCTGACATGAGCTCTGACTCTGAGGGGTGAAATGATTGCTGGGTCAGAACCACTGCAGGAGCTGCTTTGGGTTTCTTTTTCTCTGAACTTTGACACTTACATAGTTCAGAAAGTAGAGGTTCCTGAAATGAATATGAAGCACCAAGTTGCACTGAGCAAGAAAATATTGGAAGGGCTATATATACTGGGGAGACAAAATAAAATAGAAGAGCAAAGATGTTTTAGATACAAAGTCTGACTCAAGTTGTGTCCCTGTAACTTCTCCCTTCCTTGACTGGGAGCCAGGGTCTCCAATGGCAGCATTAGGATCTGTGGATGAAGAATCTGGCTGTGACAGCTTCAAAAATAAAAAAAGCCAGTAACAAAACGGAAGAGCTTTGAGGTAAATCTCCAGGCCTATTCTCGGGGAATGATGATCTATCTGTTGCTCTTATCCTAGCCTTTTCCTTTTCCAAATAAGTGAGATAAACCATCCAGACTCCCTACAGGTGATATTATGATTATTTGTAGGCTCTGAAAGGCAGTTAAGTTTACAGGGATCATTCTGCCTATGGCCCACAACAATGCTGTTCCTCATGACTTCTGTAGCCTGCTCTTCCTTACACTAGGTGAGCTCTCCAGATCCTCCTGACTGGAGCAGAAGTCTGTGAGTCAATCTGTTGAAGGAAACTCACTTAGTTCTCAGAGAATGAGTTCAAGATCAAGCTTTTCCAAAATCCTCCAGTTCTTTGCTCTGCCACTTGAGAAAAAGAATATAACAATATGATTGTATTTCAGTATATTTCATGTCACTGGTGTGCCAAAAAGAAAGGAGGAGTTTTACAGTTTTGCCACTCACGCTTCTGAATACACTTGAGAGGTACACCCTAAATCTGTAAATTATGTCACATCTACAAAGTATTCAGGAACATGCAGCAAAACATAAATGTGCAAGAACTCCATTTGTTGTATTCAAATTGGAGAAACAAAAAAGCTTATAAAATAGAAGTTATGATCCATGCACAGGTAAGGAAATTATAAAACACAGTGAGTTTAAAATGAACTCATGAAAAACTGCTCTGAGGGAGAAAAACTGTAACTGCTAAGCAAATGTTAAAAATGTAAGTGAAAGCAAAAGATGAAAAATAGGAAATAGCCATTATATGGAATAATTGCAGGAAGCCAGATGATAGGAAATAAATAGGAAATGAAGAGGATACTCAAAAAATAATAGAGAAAAGGGAACAAAAATAAAATGGCTGTAATTGTGAGATTAGGAGAAGGAGTACTTTAGCAATAAAAATAGTGTATTTTAATCCAGAGATAATTTACATAGCATGAATTGGAATCTGCAGTTCTGAACTCAACATGACATCGACAGAAGTATCTTTGCTGTTGCCTTGCAGACATTCGTAATGTGAAATCTAACCACCAAAAGACATAAGCAAGAGCACAGTGTCTAGCTGGGAACTGCGACCATGGGAACAGGAGCACATACCTCTGCATAAGGTCTTTGATATGTGTTCCTCTTACAGGGGAGGACTTGAATGTTAAACTTGTCCTCCAAAGAATTACTCCATGTTGGGAACATATTAAAGACAAAGAGTGTTCTAGAAAGGTGACTGGTGACCTTGCATTGAATTTAATCTGTTAGAACAGAATTATTTTAGCTGGCATTCATCTTACTGAGAAAATTATTTCTTGGCACTCATTACTGTAGCAAAGGAACACATAATGAACATTAATAGAATGTTTTCATCATCATAAGCCTTATGTGAGCTAAGAATTAGCCCCTTTTTCAGGTGGTGAACTAAGCCAAATCCTTCAACATGATGAATGTGTCCTACATAGTGTTGCATGCCCCTAAATCCCATTGGAATTGCAGAGCAATGAATACCTTAGAGAAAGCTTTCAGACATCCAAGCACTTTGTTTAAGTGATTTGCTAAAAGTTTTACATACATAGCATTCCTTACTCTCAATTACACTAAAACCATGTTACATTAACTGGGCAGGAGGCCAGCAAACACAGTCTGAACCCTGCAATACCAACCTAGTGTCTTAACCACAGGATCATTCTTTCCCTTTAAAACAGGGGCAAAAAAAAAAAAATCCAGAGCTTTTGGGGAAAATGGCACAAATGGCAATCTATCAATGAGGGCAAATGGATAAAAGCAGGGAAGTGGTGAGTGGGGTGTGTGTGTGCATAAGGAAGCAATGAAAGAAAGGAGTGGCAAGATGGAGAGGCTGTGGAGAAGGTCAGTAATAGCAGAAAGTGAGGGGTAGTACTGGTAGTTCATGAAAAGGAGGTCATTATGGCAGTGAGAACCAACACAGCAAATAGTAAGACATGAATAAATGTATTGTACAAATTTTAAATCCACAAATCTTTAGTACTCAGTATGTCATTTGCATCCAGACACAGGTAAAACTCTGGAAAAAGAAGTCATATGTACCTTAGAATGCCACCATAACTATAAATAGAATGGGATTTCTACCAAATGGTGGTTTGGGGTTTATGTTTACTGTTAATTGTCCTTTAGGGTGCATGTATTTTCTCCTTATCATCTTACAGTGTTTATCTTGATCACCTAATTATTACAAGTTAAGCTATATTTCATTACATTTATCTACCACTTCAGTAACCATTGTGCTTTTATTTTATTTGTTATTATCTTCACAGAATTATTCTTCAGGTAGTCCTAAGACCTACATAACAGCTTCTAGAAATTTCTTGAGGGAATACTTGTCAAAGGTTTTCAAAGGCTTGGGAATTAACACAGTAAAATCCAAGGGCCTTAGACAGAGGCTTTGATCTTGCAGTTTTGTGTCCTACCATCTTTCCCACTCTTTTTGATCCCTTCCACTTCTGCTGAAGGTAACTAGTGCCAGAATAGAAAAGCACAATTTGTCTAAGAGGGAACACGTTTATCCTGCAGTGTCACTTATTATACTAGATGCTGTTTCAGAGAATTCCTTTTACCTGCCAGGTCCTACTCTTCAATGGTGGAAATACCTCTAGAGGAAGGGAAGAGGAGCTGTATAGACAAAGGCATGGCCACATGCCTAATGATAAAAGAAAGGCAAATTTTCTTGGGAAAGGTAATGTACTTTACCGGAGCATCTCATACTGCTACTCTACTCTCAGGCCCACAAGCTTTTCCTCATGTAAAGTTCTTCTAAATAGTATTTGAAAATTTACTACACTATTGTAAAAACTACTACAATGTTACTAGAAGAGTAGAAAGCAGCACAGGAACAGTCTGACTGATTTGCTCCTGCAAAATTTCCCCAGTTAGGTTATCTATTGTGTTTCTGGCTGAAGAGAACACTAATGCCTAATACTTTAACCTTGTGTTTCATGCACAGTGATGAGGGACTTCTGTGATACAGCAGACTCTCTTCAAAGACAGAGCTTCCAAAATGATCCTCGTAGATTTGCTGCATCAGATTTTCTGGCAAAAGGGATTTGTGGTCTGATCAGGAAATGTCAAGACCTGTTCCTAACCTTGTGCTTGTCATTCCCTTTCTAAAGGGAGAAATGGCTAAACCTAAACTCCTCCGGGCCGACCACAAGAGAAGTGATAAAGAGCCAGCTGTCTAATACTGGGGGAGAAGGGTGAGCTGATAGACACAGATCATTCACTAGGAATAGCACCCATCCTGTCATCCAGTCTATTAACACCACAGTCACTTACCATAACTTTTACTCTACTTCGACCACGGGCTATGTATTTTCAATGAGAGAAATACATTTGTCAAAATACCACCTTTAGCTGTTAAAAATACCATTCTGGTATTTTGGGTGTCACCTCTGGAGGGACTGGTCACTTGCTGAAAGTGTGTTGCAAATGCCTCCCAAAAGTGATATGTCTTGTAGCCAGAACCTGCCTTTTATTTTTGTACAGCCAGAACCTGCCTTTTATTTTTGTACAGCAGGAAAACAGTAAAACATCTTTTAAATAATCCCCCTTTGGGTTTAAGCTCAGTGCTGCAGAAAGCAGTCATGATTGTGGTTTTGATTTCAAAGTCTGAGAGAAAGGGAAAACTACCTTTATTCCTGTTATAATGGAAATGGATCCTTTCTGTGGTTACTATACAGAGAGCATTGATGTTTTAGGGTAGAACTGTAGGATGTTATTCACTGTTCACTCTTGAGAAACTGGTCACACAGAGCATAAATGTAATTTGAGTTAAAAGAAAAACAAACACACACACATGCACACACAAAGATTAACTCAGGTCCTGTAGAGAATATTGATGTGTAGTAAATTGGTAGAATTTGATCTCTTATGTGTTCATCCTCCCCTGTGCGTTTGGTTTTATTCCCCTTGTCCTTTGCGTTCTGTTATTTTAACGTAGTGCCAGGTATCAGAATACTATAAAAACAGTGCCTCACACCAAGTAGAGCACAAGAGGACACAAATGATTGATATAAATCTGGACACATTCAAGACTAAGTGTTGCAAAAACAGTAAGGCTTCTGGCACATGAGTTTGACTCTCACAAAATAACTTTTACTGGAAAATATGAGTAGGATGCTTTTTAAGGACTGCATTAGCCAAGATTGCAGTGCAATGACATGAAGACAAAGCTGTGAAGGAGGGTGTATGCGACCAGCTATAGGAATTCAAAGTGAGATTGGCAGAGCAATCACATCATGCCTATGAAAATCTATGAGCATGTTACTGAACACCAGAATGTAAGGAGAAAAAAAAAAAAGGCAGAGCTGTGATTCAGATTCTCAAGGAAATTATATCCATTATTTTTTAAATCTATGCAATGGATCAGGTGCAAAAGCAAGGAATGAAACAACATGAATAGGGCCACCTACAGCCTATAGATGTGCTTGCATCCATATGGAAAATTTTCAAATTTTATTTGTTAAGAGCATGTTGTACTGCTGATGTAATCAGATTATTGAGCTCTTTCCAGCTGAAATTGGTTGAATGAGAAGAAATCCTTGGAAAAGTTAACAAAATTTTTAGTTCCCATACATTTCAATTGGATTTGTTTATTAGGTGGTGTTATTGGCATAAGGTCAAATATTCAAGCCACTCCTGTTATCATTTTTATCTTTAAGAGCCTATGGACATTAGTAGTTATTACTTAATTGGAATTTGCCTTCAAGTACATTTAAGAAAACATCAAGTATGAGACTAACAGCTTGCAAGAAATGTGGTATGTTTTGTATTTGACTGTGTATGTTTTCCTCCTAATTATTTATTTTGTTATCACTGTGTCACACTCCCAAGGACAAGAATCTTAATGTTAAAAGGTTCTGTTATCTTCCCTCAGTCATTTTAAGAACATGAATCATGAGAAAACTCCAAAATTTCTAAAACGTAAAACAAGAAAATGCTAAAATTACGAAGTACATTCCATACCTAATATTCCCAGCAGTTCACATTAAAAATAGGCTGATTCTCTTGCCATGCTATCAAGGTTGAATTGTATACTCCCTTGTGAAACAAGAAGCAGGTAGGATGTCACAAATCAAAAGGAGACACATAGACAAAAAGCATAGGAATGAACATAAAGTGTATTTCTCATCTCCTCCATGTCACAATCCCTGACATGTTGCCTAACAACTTTATGAACAGATATTGAAATTTGTAATTTCCAATGTCTTTTTTTCTCAGTGACCAGAGAGAGAGAACTTTTTCCACTAAAAACACATTATTCTTTCAGTGGCTGAATTAACATTTCTGAATACAAAATACTGCATATAAGTTGACTTAATATTATTCAGCAGACTAATTATGGAGAAGATATCCAACCAAATAAATTAAATTAATCCCAAGACTTAAAATTGGGGAGGAGTGTTTTGCCTGCATATTTACTTCTATAGCGGGTTTAGCTTCGGACAGTATAAGAACCATATCTTCTAGCTGATCAGCTTTACAGGAAAAACATCCCACCCTGAGAACACATGTCAAGAATGAAATGACTTGCAAGCTTTGTTGTTGTTATTGATGGACTTTATAAGTTTAGTTAGTTAAATGAATGAAGGAAATCACAATGTCTGATTAAGAGGTTTGAAGAGTTAAAATAAACACCTTGTGTAAAGTTACTTTACCATACACTACTTTTCCTAACCATTATGTAAGGAAAATATCTCCAAGCTAGGCTTATTATGAAGCCATGAGGTAAAAGAAGTACTAGAAAGTCAAATATTTATTTCTCTGGCAAGGATAACACCTTCACAGCTGCTGAAGCAGGCTCTGTACTTGTACAAACTCACATTCTTTACTTCTTGATAAATGTGCTACAATGTCTTTTTAAAATATGGTGTTTAGAACAGAAATAATAAGTGAATTCATCCTTTTGTCTCTCTCCAGCGGTACTCTCTGTACTAATACAAAGGAGGGGTGTAAATCATGTTTAGTCAGAAACCCTGGCTGCATATATAATTATTCAAGTCTGGGTCTTCATCATTCCCAACTATTTTTTGCAGAGATTGATCGCTAGAATGTTTTATGTTGTTATGTAGACTTGATTGTGTATGGATAGGTCTCATACTATTATATAAGAAGTATTAGTACTTAAAAACTTTTTCCCGAAATAAGAAGAGCCAAATTGTTGCCATCACAGGCCTGCTTAGCCGCACATCTTGGCTATTCCATTAGTGCTCCCATCCTGGCTTAGTTTCTTGCACTTGTTCTTCCCCTTTCCCTTCCATGAAGGGCTTCACTTCTTTCACTTACACTGGCAGAGCAGCTGCTCCATCACAGCTTTTCCTTTTTTTTTTTTTAATGGTTTCTTTCACGTGTATTGTTAATGGTGTGGACACAAGAAAGTTGAATCAGTAGGATTGAGGGAATGGCAAAGGCAAGAGCAAGAATAAAGAGCACAGAGCATTGCAGTTCTCTTAAACTGGTTCCTAGCTGGACACCTCTGGCCAGTTTCCAAACTGGTTCTCAGTTTCTGGAGAAGCAAGTGTAATTTATGGCAATAATACTACGGTTCCTCACCCAAACTCTGTTACAGGTCGGAGCAAACAACAGAATGATGACTTGAGGATCCAGGCTCCTAAGGTTACAAATCTCTGAAAGCTAATTAAAGACTGGTATTAAGTAACCATCACTCATCCCTTAGACTTGTATCTAAGTTAAAGAATACTCTTCAATATTTAGTTATTTAGTTAGCTCATACGTTTAAAACACATCAGAACTGCAGAATCAATATGGGCAAATGGCAAGGAAAGTAGGGGCGCAGATGAACTGTCACCTTGCTTTCCAGCCTTCTAGTTTTGGAGTCAGAATTTTCTCACATACTTTGTTGTAAACAAAGCAATGTTTTCAGATTCTTTATCTTGTTTACATTCCTTTCTGTAGGAAGGACAATTGATGGACACTTTCTACGACCAGTGGAATTGAAGAGGTTGAACCTCAGTCTTCCAAAGTGGTCTCTTCTCTAAAAATCTATATAAGCTAAAAGAAAAATTAAACTTCCTCTTTTCCCGCTTCAACTCCGTAGTGGTCACTGCGTCTCCCTCATGACGGTATGGTGCCCACAGGTGAACTGCCAAAAAATTTCACCTTTCCCTCCTGGAGAGATAATACAGTCTAGGAATGAAGAGATTTTACTGTTCAACTATGTGCCTAGAAATTATTTTGTCTAATAATACACTTAAGAAATTGCTGCATAAAATGTGTCCCAAAACCCCATAGTTAGGCTGAAATCTTCCTCCATGTGATGCTGTGGAGGAATATGGGAGAGTAAAGCTCTGGTTTTGCTCTTTGTTCTGCATTTGTATGAGAATGAAGTAGGTTGCACTGCAGAACAGTAGTTTTGTCTCAAAAGATATCTCAGCTGATAAAAAGAAATAACCTTGTCACCTTCTGTATTCTTTACTGAAAATAACTGTATCATTATGCTTCTGGTATTTTGTGGTGGGACACTGAGTCAAACTAACATTTCTTTTGTCTTTTTAGTTTTTGTCCTCATTGTCAGAACCTTGACCTCTAGGCATAATGTGGGCATTGAATTAGACATCTGCTCTCCCTGGATTTTAGATATTTGCACCTTAACTTGAGACTTCAGCTCAGGAGAGTAACCCTGTTCTTGCTAACACTGGTGTAAAGCAGGAATCATTACGATACAGTCAGTGGAATTATTCTGGTGGAAGATGGGGGTAAATGGGGCTCTGGATTGTCCACAGACTTTCAGAAAATTGGAAAAGATGTTGCAGTATGTCCTCCAATTACTATTAACAAAAGTGCTCTTCCCCACATAGCCATTTTTCTCAAAGTGCCAATTTCTTTCAAGCTCCTCTTCCCATTAAGACTTCCCCTGAAAGAGGGCAAATGAGAGTGATGCTCACTTCCATCAGCCAAGCAGTATTCGAAGACTGGTCTTGCTGTTACTATGCACTTACAAGCAGCTCAGAAGCAATTGCAACGCACTTGGTTGTCTAATTTGAAACTCTAAAAAATAAAGAAAAGGTTTTTTGAGGCTCAGTTCAGGAGGAGAGTAGCCTGTGCAGCAGCATTTAAAACTTTCAAGTGCTTTTTAGAAAATCTTGGCAAGAATTTTTCCCTCTTCTCTTTTCCAGCATCTAGGATCTGATGTGTTTCTCCTGTGAGAATTCTTGACAAGACATACCTTAGAGATAATGTAAGAACTGTGAGAAAAGGGTATATCTTTATTGTTACTAACATGCCCAGATTTTACAGCAAAAAGCAGACTTGGTCTTGGTAGGTGGGTCAAGGGGAATGTTCAGCTATAAAGAAACTGAATCTCACTGCAAAACAAGCTGTGAGCTTTGAACAGTGATCCCAGCTAGGCTGAAAAATTGAATAACAAAATTCTTCACTGAGGTCTCTTGGTGAACTAATGAGTGAAATCCATTGGCTCTTGTCCTTCCTGACCTTCATGGGCTTGGAAGAAATCTTGCTTACACTACATGAGCCTAAGTTTGACTTGGGCGCTCAGATCTAACCTTGTGGTCAGGCCTGGCAGTCTGTTTAAACAAAACCAATTTTCTTCTCTGTAATATCAAATTTATATCCATTTACACTCCCTTATATATGCTTAGATTAAGAGTGACAGAATCTAATTTAGGGAATTGTATTAATCACTTTTGAATCAAACTCTGTATCTGTTTTGTAAGGGAAACTAAATAAAGAGATATCCTGTTCATATTTATAAGGTATTTTCCTCTACCTCAGAAGCATTGCTTCTGGTTTATAGTTCCTAAACAGCTTCTCAAAAGAATGTGGGCTGAGGAGATGTTTGCACTGAGATACACACAGCTCTCTTTGCTTCCTTTTTTTTTGCATCAGTACATAAGCAGCTGCCAGCTGAGGAATACCCAGCACCACCATTCTTGGACTGGAGTATTTGTACTTCACCCAGTAAAGCCATGTCCTATGGAGAGAGAATATGTATGTAAAAGAAAGCCTTAACAGTTTATAGCAAAGTCTGTGCTTTGTCAAATTGAATGCATTTACGGGTACAGTTATGCCTGTGTTCTTTCTGCTTATAGGCCAGTTATTGCCCATCCGGTCTTATCAGAATTAATGAACAGTAGAGTTTGGAAAATATTATGATGGAAAAATACAATTCTAGTGCTAATATGAAAATGTGGTATTAAAACAAAACACTTACAAAAATTTATAGGAAATTTTCAAAAGAGAAAAGTCAAAAGGATTGTAACTGAAGCAATCTGGTTTCTAAGTGGCTTTCACTTACTTTAGCAATCATGCTGAAAACACTCTTATGGGTTAGGTAAATAAATTTTTTTGTGGGAGAAAATATTTACAATTTCACATTCTGGTGGTTTGAATAATTTTTTATAAAAATCTAATGGAAATCTGCATTAACCTTCAGTGCCTACAGAGAATAAACCTTTCTCATCAGGAAATCCCAAAATGCTACACAAAACACACAAGTAATGGTTTTGTTTTTAAGGGAAAAAGTGAGAGAGTTTGCTCAGGCCGTATTGTTGCATAGGCATAGAAGTGAAATCTTCATCTGAAGTTCCTTGCATTTGATGGTGTTTTTCTCTTATATTCTTACCTAAGATCAGTATAGGTATTGTACATATATATGACATACATTTGGGGTTCCTGTCAAGTTTAATTGGTTTGAGTAGAGTATCTGTATGAATACAAACATTACCTAGGTTTCATGAAAAAAAAAAGAAAAAAAACAAACAACAAACCACTTAAAATCAATCCAGGCCTGGATGGGAATTCTGTGCATGCTCAGGATGCTACTGAGAGCCTTTGACCCTTTGCCCTTCAGAGGTGGCATATGGATGTGGGACTCTTTTCAAATTAATAGGATCTAAATGGCTGGGAAAAAGAAGGTGAAATTGAAAGTTTCAAAGCTGCTTCATATGAATTCTCTTTTAAACAGATGCAATTTGTGGGAGGAGAGCTTTTCAGGTGTTGGTATTTTAACTTTGAAATTAGCAGAAGTGCTCAATTACATTACCTGGTATTTCTGTCTAAGAGGCAGAATGGAACTGGTAAACATACCTGACATCTTCAAATTACCACATTGCTAAGTCATTTTCTTTCAAGTATTTCTAAATATTACTTTTTGTTGTAATCATATCTAGTGGCTCAAATATAGGCTTGCAACAGAACCCTCCATCAGGGAAAATAACATTTTAATCTGAAACATTGAAGGTTTCTCTTTAGAGGTGAGTTTATGCAACCTGTTCAAAGCAATGTTCCCTGTTTGAAAGAATTCAATCTGATTCTGTTTACTATTGTTCAAAGTGCAGAAATGCAGAGATACCTTGGAATAAGTTAGACACAGACAACATTGCTGGAGTGGTTTTGCAGCATTGAGTGGATTTGTCTCTTCGTGGAGGCCTCCCTGACCTTGCTTCATGTCTCCTTAATGAGACTACTGGCAAAAATTTCAATGTGAGCTGTTCAAGTATGACAAGACTGACTGCAAACAACCCCAGTAGAGCTGTAGAACACATTTTTGATTCTCTAGTCTACCTACTTGACTCTGTTCACTCTGTCTCCTCACAACACTCTGCTTAAATAACCTTGAGAAATGTAATTATACACTCACTATTGATTAGAAAGGATCCATATTTAATTATGCGTAACATGTTCCACTTTTAAACTTTTAGTTCTTTGTTCATCAACACTTCATGTCAGACTGCAGCTCACTTTCAGTCACTGCAGTAATGATCTTCATAGGAAAATGAGGTTTCCCTCTTACTGAAATTACTCAAAGAACAGACTTGTTTCTGTCTTCTCTATCTGCATGCAATCTGTCATCCTTCCTTTGGTACAGAACTGTGACCAGCCATTCCTCCTTGAAGGATCTTATTTGTACTTTTTGCAAGGAAAACAGTTTTGCTGAGGCAGTGCTTTGAGATCTTCGCATTTAATCTATACTGCAGTCTCAAGGGACCATGTCAGTTAAATTTGGACCTATGGCTGTAGTAGTTTCTTCCTTTTACTTCACAAAAATTTTTAAGTAATAGTGGTAGTTGAGCAAACCTAAAGTCTTCTCTTACCTGTTCCTATTTAATGCAAAAAAACCCCTACTTTTCCAGTAGAATGGGAACATATAGTTAAAACCTACTGAACTTCAGCACACTAAAAACTATCTGAATTTGCAGGCAGTCACCTTAGAACTAATACGTGGTGATTTGCCTCCTGTTTAATAAGGAATCCTGCACAAAATAAAGCTTACATTACAGTATTTTCTCAAGTAGAAGCCTAATTGAATCTTTCTTCAAGAGAAAATCTAATCTGATCCTTAGAGATGCAGATTGCAATTCTTGCTTCTGAATCTGCATCTCCCTATGGGCAGGGTTTAGGTTTTTGTGGTTAGTTCAGTGAAGAATAAAACTAGAAGGCTTCAGTCTTTCATCTGGTACATATATGCTCTGAACTGGTAGAAATGCTATGACAGCAACTCACATCATTGTAGTACTCCCAAAAATCTAGACCTGACTGCACTGGGAGTTTCTGCCTAGACCTTCTTCAGTCCCAAACATGGTCTGATTGTTACAGGGTCAAATTCAGAAGCCTCAAACTTTGTGCTAAGGGAATGAACTCGGGATGAAAGAAAATTAAAAATTCTCTCCCCAGTGATCACCTCCATTTTCCTGCTGAAATAGCTTCTACAGACTTTATATAGTATGATATTCATAGGGACATGCTTGCATCCATGAATCCAGCCTGCTATGATAACCTCATAGGAATCAGGGCTCTGCATTGCAAAGCAGCTGTGTAGCCATGCCATGCTCCTCGTCTCTTGGGAAATTTGGTTGCTACCAAGGCAGTGCATGGGTGAGTAAAAGGAGAATGAATGTGTCCTCAGAAGACACCATTATAAAATACTTCCCTATGCAGAAATTGTGACATGAAAATGCGCCAATGAGCTCATTGCCTAGTGGAGCTATTTCTGGGATGTTTACCCTCACCTCTTCCTCAGAGCTGTGCCTACTGTAAGCAACCAGTTTTGAAGGTTTGCTTAAGATAGCAGTGCAATGTTAAGCAGCGGAAGCATTTTCCTTTGAAGATGGCTATATTCCAAGAGAAAGTAGCTATGAGTAGTTCATTTGTACAATAAAGCCAGTTCTTAATATGCTCTGGGAGCTATTTGGATCCAAAATGTTATAAGCTGAGCAACCTTATAACTGGAAAGTGCTTTTAATAGCAAATGATGTGTATGAAGTAACAAAAAGAGAGAGGTTGCAACGGGAAGTATAAAGATCAGGTTCAAAAGCATATCAGAATAACTCCTAGGGTTACAGCAAAGATTTATATGGAGTAGTTTCATGGAGTTCTGTTTGTGTTGAGATCATCCCTGGTAAGATATAAGACTACAAGGCATGATTCTGCCATAACTGAACTGAGAATGAGATATATGCATCCTGTAGTTGATAAAGGAATTACTATAATACCTCGTTATAAAAATAATGATTTATAGAAACTAGAATGACTTATGGCTTTCCTTCACACTGAACAAGAAGAGAATAACAGGAGCAGTCCTAAGGCTTGTTCATTCTCTGAGCAAGAAGTAGGTCTCCAAATCTTCCAGGCTGTCTTGATCAATGGGAAAAAAAAATTTAAAAAATACTGTGAAAGCCTGTTTTAAAAAATCACTTATAAATACAGTAACTGCCACTGGGTTTTGAAAATATCTGCAAGAAAAAGGCAAAATAAATGTCTGATGTTCATCTATCAGAATCTGGTTTGCATTTATTAAATGAATAATTAATAATTAATTTATTAAATTAATTTATTGCATTTATTAAATGAAGTCTTTTGTATGCCAGGAAGAAGATACTAGAAAGACATAGTTTTATAGTCAGGATATGTGTTGCTGGTACTGTGTAAGTATATTCTCCTGCTGGTGAAAACTTCTGATTGAAATCCTCTAGTTTGTACTATAACAATTTATCTCTGGAGCATCCTGCTGAGTGTTTCTGGTCTTATTCAATTCTGATAATGCCATCATGACAAATTGTGTTGTGTATTTCTAAAAATGATAACCTCCCTCAAATAAACATGATCATTTGTGGAACTGTAGGAAGGTATACAAGGTAACTGTGGCAAGACTGATAGGAGAACCATTTTATTCTCAGAAGTTTTTAGAATTTAAAAAATAGCCTGTGTGAGCTGAGACAGAAAATAAGGTAAGAATTTACCTGAAAACTACATCCAAGATACCTCTTACATATATATTTATTTATTTATTTATTTATTTATTTATTTATTTATTTATTTATTTTTTCCCATGGAAGCTTATTTGGCATATCCTTTTAATATCCTTTCTTGCATTTGTGAAGAAGGAAAAAGTGAGCAAGGAATTATCTAACATGTACTTCTAGACACCTCACATTAATTCTAAATGATTCATAGATATCCCAGTAACCAAGGCTCACATCAGATAAAGAGCTATGGTAGTTGATCCAAAAATTGGTTATGGAAACTTCGGTTTCCAATCTAATTCTTGGAGCCACGAGATTAAAAATTAGATCCCTTCTTTAGGAGCAATATGAGCAGTAGTTACATTTGACATCCTGATCTCAAAGTACAAGTCACACTGCACAGAAAATATTCCATCCATCCATCCATCCATCCATCCATCCATCCATCCATCCATCCATCCATCCATCCATCCATCCATCCATCCAT
>VZUI01042234.1:0-81079 GCA_013401135.1 Cettia cetti | reverse complement strand
GGGGGGTGGTGGTGTGTGGAAATAAAATTAAATTTAAAAGAAAAACAGAAAATCCAGATTAAAAAAAAAGAAAACCAACAATACCAAAGCCACCAAAAATACAAATCCACAGTATGCATGTGAAAATGTATATAACATATATGAGAGATTTTAGGTCACAGTATGATCTAAACATGTTCAGAACTAAATGGTTTCAGCTTTCAAAACTAATTTAGTTGTGCTAAAGGGGATATTAATAGAGCCAAAGTCATTGTATCCCAGGCATTAAAGAAATCAAATCACTTATAGGTAGCTGCTCAAAGCTCAGTGATCAATCATGTTCTTTGCAATAAAATTTTTAAAAGGAACAGAAAGATTTCTTTTCTTGACTTTTTACCTAAGCTACCAATTTAGTCACTATTGCATTTCAAACATTGAGAAGTCACAATTTAAACTATAAACCAACCTAATAACAGTGTGTCGAAAAACAAAATATGCAGGAGTGTGAGAGAACCTTGAATGTAGAAAATATGCATGTTTTGATATTTTGTATTGATATCTTAAAATGTAAATAAACCCTAGAAACAAACCCTTGTGTCCCAAAGAATGAATACTTCTCTCTTAAAGAGACAGAAATATGAAGCAGCTGCCTTAAAGCCAGTGGAATATCTCCAAACTTACATCCTTATAACTAAATGAAGATGATTTCTGTGCCTTTCCCTATGACAAAATACTCAGCTAAAAGCATAGCTCATATAATTTCTGACTACATGTATGGTCCTAATTTTAAATTGAATTTGGCACTTGAACAGATTAATAAGATATGACAAATAACTGATTTCTCCAAACTGGAAGAAAGGAAGAACATCACCCCTGGAGCTTCTCTTCCAGGGCAACAAAAGATGTTAAGATAAGTTATCTGTGCTATTCCCTTTGTTGCATTAATCTCTCTTTACCTGCTTACCTGACATCTGCAGAACTTGTGTCTGTTACTGTTATTTGGATTGATTTCTACTAACTAGTTTTATTTTCTGTGTTTTAGGCAGTGGAAGACAGGAATGGGTCGGCAAGGGTGCACCTCTGCCTCCAGGAACTTTAGTGAGGAGTTCAGGCCAGCCCCAGCAGCAGCCACCCTGGAGATGCATATTAATGAGAGAAACAAAATAAAAACCCAGCCCTGATAAATCCTAATCCCTTGTGGCCCTGGCAGCAGGGGCAGTTTGGGGGCTGAGCTCGGGCTCTGCTCAGCACCGGGGGTTTCTGTGCAAAGTGGCTCCCTCCAAACGCCGGCTCTGAGAACCCAGCTGGTTCTCATTTCCAAACAACCAGCTTCTCTATCCCCATGTGCTAAAGAAAATAATCCCAGCAATCCATGACTACACGCTTTCACAGGGACAGCAGTGAGAATTTGATTGTAGAGATAATTAAAGTCATTCCTGAAACTTGCAAGGAAAAGAAGCCAGGGGGGAGAGGAGGGGGCCAACAGAGACCACGATGCTCATGTTTAGCTCGTGTGTAAATTGAGCTAAGCTTGGAGAGGTGGGGACACAGACACTACTTTTGGGGAATTTGTTTTCCTGAAAATTCTGTCTTCTTCACCCTAACAGTTACAATTTGCAAAGAAAATGTAATAGACTGTGGCAAGTAGGAAGATTAGGATGAGGTTTGGAGCCTGGCTGTTCCTAATTTGGCAAGAGTATCCAGAGGGAAATGCTTTCACATTCTGGTAAACTTGAATAAAATTACGTACAGCCACTTCGATTAGAAGGGTTTAAAGGGAAATGATACCATAAAAGCAATAAACCCCACTGCTATCTGCTTCAAACACTGAAAACATCTTTTTAAAATTAATGTTTCCTGCAGCCCTGCCATGAGTTAGGTCCGAAATAATTTTAATATTAACAACACTCAGGAGCAGGTCAATCTAGAGCCAATCACATGACTGCATTAGTCTTCTACATCTTTCCAAATGTCCTCTGCATCTTTCCAAAACAGTGGAGTAATTTGCACCACTCCAGCTGGTGTAAATCAGCAGGGTGTCCCTGGCATCAGGAGAGATGGGAAGCACTGGCTTCACTGAAAAATAATCACAATGACGATGATTAAAAAGAAAAAAGAAAAAACCACACCAAAATCCAAACAACAAAAATAAAAGCTTGCTCCCAGCAAAGCTAAATCGTACAACCCCCGTGTCACACGTCTGCTCTGACCCTCGTCATCCTGAAATGGGTGTGAAATTCAGAGATGGAGAGAAAGAGTTTAAAGCACTTGTAATCTCTCCGTCTGCACTATCTGCCTTGAGCAGGAAGGAGGGATCCGCTCAATGAGAGCTATTCAGGGCCTCTCAATTAACCTGATTAGTTCAGCACGCTGCTCTCATGAATGACACCTTATCTTGGAAATGAAGGAAAAAAAACTTCCTTCCTTCTGGAGCTCCAGGCGGCCCCTAAAGCCAGCACAGCGGCGCCCACGGGCCGGCTCCCCATCACCCCAGGGAGCTGCTTTTGGGGTGGCAGGGCCAGGCAGCCCAGGTGGCCCAGGCAGGGAGGGGCTCCCCCTCTTTGAGGCCCATCCAGGCACATGATGGGATTTGGTGGCAGGGGGAACCCTCCCGGGAGCAGCCGCAGGTACCGCGACCCCCGGGGACGCCGCAGAGTGTCGGAGTCTGGAACTCGTTTCATAGGTGACAGATTAATGAGCAATAACTGGGTTACCATGGCAGAAAGCATTCCCAAAATTCTCTTTTGTTTTCCCTAGAATAGTCTCCCTATTTTTTCCCCCCTCCAAATCATGCCACTCTGCAATAACACAAATATTAACTAACAGCGTGTTATTCTTTCAAGTGCGGATGTCAACAAGGCTGATTGTTACACACAAACTCCAAGGATTAATCAGGGAAAAGAGGTATCTGAATTACAATTATAATGCTGGAAACTCAAATTTATGAATGGCCAGCCAACTTTGAAGACATTTATTAGGGAAATTCCAATGACTTCAAAAGTATTAATGTACTAATGAAACATTAGGGCATGATGTATTAATGCTCTTGTAATTTCTGACAAATTGAGTTACCATTGTCACAGCAGGGCAATCCTTCAGGAAAAAAAAAAAGAAAGTTCCTCTCTCCTGCCACGTGGTACACGACAGATGACAATTTATGTACACATAATGGGGTTCAGTGAGAAGTTTTCCTCCTCCACCACAGCACTGTTTATTCCATTTTTCAGAATGCCAGAGCTATTATGGAGCTCACTATAATTAAAAAAAAAAAAAAAGCCTAGGGATGGTCTTGCCTAAACAGCTCCATAGGGCAGAGACTCTCCCATTGTACATCCCTCACCCAGCAGCCTCAGAGTCCAGCAGGGCCCAGTACCAACAGAAAGACCCAGAGACAAGAGAAAAACCTTTGCAGAGCTGCTTTTAGCACATAAACCCAAACATGACAAAATTCTGCCTCAGACCACAGAAAACTCCAGGGCACTCATTTGTAACACAGGTGAATTTCCTCATTTTTCTTTACAAAAGGGTAAATCCTGGTCCAAGCTGCAGGTCCTTTCCTTCTCTTGCCTGTAAAATCTCCAGAAAAATATTCCAGGGTGTAGATTCCCCTCTGCAGCCAAATCCAAGCTCATGCAGGACTGTGCCAGAGATGTGGAGGCACCTGGAGCAGCAGCGACCATCAGATCTTAATAGCTCTGAGTGTGGCTAATTTTATTCTTCTTTCAGAGCAAAGAACTTTATAATGAATACAGAATACATTTCTCCTCTCCTTCTGTCATCTTTCTACAAAATTTGAACTAGGTAAAGTGGTTTTTAACATCCACTTATCAAAGTGACTTAACATCTGGGAAGTCAGCCAATGGTTATGTAGTGATGCAGATGCCAAAAAATCCAACTGAAGGATTATATTGAGGGAGTTTACAGAGGAGACCTGACTCAACTGGGTGGAAGTTGATGGTTATCCTGGACAGGAGAGCCTGAAGGTCTCCCTGCAAAATCATGGATAAAAACTAAGGAAAAGTATTGTGGTTTAAATAGCTTATTTTTAACCCATTGTAGACAATGGCTGTATCCTGCACCAGTAACTTTTTTTCCAAAGGCAGATTTTGGAATCAACAGATTAACAGTTTGTCAAAGTCCAGAAGGAGATGAACAGAAAAGGATTTTCTGCCTCTGACTGTCATTGTGACAACACTAAGGGGAAGATCATTTTTTGATTGCTAGACACTCACACTGGAACATTAAGTCTTTCCAACATTTAGTTATATAAAATTAATCAGTTCCAGGGTCACAATCATGTCACTCAAGAATGTCTTCTCTTTTTTTTTTAATTAATCTTTGAAAAACATGACCTAAACATTCAGCTAATTGAATTATGTGTTTAGCTGAATGTTTGGAACTCTGATTAGAAAGTCAAGGTGAGAGGAGCACTAGGAAAACCCAAGAATCAAGCAAGCCTATATGACCCTGGCATTGTAGCATCACTTTTTTTTTTTTTTTTTTTTTTTTTTTTTTTTTTTTTTTTGGTAGCACCATTTTTCATCTCTTTTTAGCCCAGCATGGTGCTGGAAGAATTAAAGAAAACAAAGAAAGAACAACTGAGTGTACAGGGTAGGATTTACTGGCATTTACTTCTAATTCTATGGTCCTTTGCTCTGTGGCTTATCAGCCCTATGTCAGCCCTTTTTCCTCCTTTATATTTCATGAGGGGACCCACATGCTGGTACTGAGACACAGAGCCCAAGTGTCTGTAAGCTTTTTGTCAGGTAAAAAAGAGAAGAAAAAGGAAAGGAACAAGAGGAAAAGCAAAGCTAAGAGGCATCTATTAGATGTCACTAGGCTTTTGTATTCATGTCAATGATTCAGGATTAGAGTATTTGAAATAATCTTATTGAGAGAACTCAAAAGCCCCACAGAGGGAAAGCCTGCTCGGTAGCATATGGCAGAGTAGCAGACAATATCTTATTAAAGATGTGTTAGCTAACACCATTACTTTTTATATTACATTACTGAACTCTGGTGCCTCAGCCCGTTAGTGAGATGCCGTAGTTGTGGAATGCCAGACTGGACAAGTTGTTACAAACCCAAAAAGATTTGGCCAGGCCTCCTGGCACGGCAGGGGCAGGGAAGGGGGGTAGCAGTGGGATGCTGCTCCCTCAGCCCTCCCCGGAGCCCCAGGAAGGGGAAATGATGTCCCCAAAGGAAGGGGACAGCACCCAGTGCCCTCCCACCCTTTCCACCTTGCTCCCCCCACTTCAGGTCGCCTCCTCTCTGGGAAAAACACGGGGTACAGAGGGCAGCTGCTGCTCCAGCCCCAACAAAAAAATCCCAAACTATTGCCAGACTCTGCTTCTTGTCAGATGAAGGGAATTTAATTTTGTTATAGTGAATGCTGTTAGTCTAAAAATCTTTCTTTGCTCTTGGACAAAAGCTTGTAATTGGAGAAATAGCTCTTTTTAAAGTTATCTTCATCTGCCTACACCTTTAGAGGCAGCAAGAAACCAAAGACAAAACAGCACTGTTCATAGCATTTCAATGATTGCTCTGAAAGGCTCTATATCTGGGTCACCTTACTACAGTCCAGTATATCATTTCAGTGACTTGATATAAAGCCTTTTAATAACTAATTTCATATCACTCACATATTACCAGCAACAGAAAATTCGTATTCACATTTCCTACTTCTAGACGCCGTTTTTAAAAAGCAGGTAGAAAATTATTCCTTCCACTTTAAAAAGAAAAAAAACCTCTAAAATACCGTCCTTAGCAAAAAAAAGTAAACACCCAGTTGATACAGTAATATATTCTGATCACAAACTACCTTTGCAAAGTTGTGAATGTGACACACTGGGAACTTTGTATGGGTTTTCTGTACTTTTCCAGAACTGTTACAGGAAAAATATCACAACGTTACAGGGAAAGAGAAAAATTCATTCCAACATTTCCCACTACTGCTACAGAGACTTGCTGCCTTCTGAGGACAGTGTTAAAACCATTTCTAGAAACTTAGTCACGATTTGCACAGTAACCTACCTACAAGTATTTCTTACTCTCTTTTAACTTTATTACTTAGATGTTGTATTAAAATTAAATACTTCCAGCAGGCAGAAGTGCCTGTGAATTTAACATGGTTATTTTAATAAGTGTGGCAAATTACTTATAAGAATACATTTTGGTGGCTGGAACATGCAAACGTTTATGAAAACTCACATGAAGAAAATTATTCACACACCTCAGCTCCTGCAGAATAAAGCTTGGGTTGTGTTTTTATCCAGTAAACACTGGGACAGAGCTGAGATACATTTTTCATGTTCAGAAGAATTTTAGCAAATCTGCATTAAAACTGAGGATGATCTTTGCAAATACATTTCCCCATTGCTCTTATTCATGTATGCATTCCCACTGCGACAGCAAATATGGAAATAAATCAGGTGTTAAGATGGAAGAGGAAATTTATCCACTCCAGAAACTATGTGTGTATAAATATGCATATAAGAAAAAGACAGGGTTTTCTTTCCCCCCTCACCACCAAAAAAAAAATCCTCACTCTTGAGAGAAGAGCTGGCACTGAGCTGCATGGAGCCAGGGAGCCCACTGTGCCCAGCACATCCTCCCTGCTGCAGGACAGGCTTTGAAGAAGGAGTTCATATTAAGGAATCTATGGGTACGAAGAGCACATTTGAAGTTTTGTGACAAAAAAACAAAAGGATGGATCTCCCTGCCAGGCCCTGGGCTCCTACTGGGACCAGAGCATTCAGAGCTTTCCTGGTGCTGCAGGAGATCACTGCACCAAACTTTTTAAAGCAGCTCCAACCTCAAACAACCAAATCCTGCCACCAAAACGGAGCAGCAGAGTAAGCCATGAGCTCTCAGATTCCTCTGCACAAATAAAATCCACAGGGTCTTCAGGATGGACTTTGAGGACTAAAACAAACCAATTTTGTCTCCTAAAATTGTTAACCCTTGCTGAGCAGGAGATTTTTCAGGAAGATCCCAAGGGACTTACTGACATGGACATGCTGACCATGGGGCCTTGAGGCAGCAGGTCCAGCACATCCCATGTGTGCACTCAAGTCACAGCTGGCCAAGCCCATGGCTGTGGGTGAGCACCAACAGCCAAATGCCAAAAGTAGCAATCTTGTCATCAGTTCCCCCTATCCGCAGAATATTCAACTCAAGCTTTTTAGTCTCCCTAGAAAAATCTCAATTTTTTACTCTGCATCAGGAGAACCATTTTTCTTCAGGAATGGGAACATCTCCCTGCTAAGAAATTACAGAGTATTCAGCACAATAAAATTGCTTTGCAATAGAAGCCTCTGCTACATCACCAATGACATTAAATAGTAATAATCAATAATAAGATCACAGTTAACTAAAGCCCCAAACACTAGCTGTGGATTCAAAAGGCATCACTGAGAGAAGCAAGTAACTATTAGAGTAGTGTGAAATGTTTGCAGTGAAACCCAAAACCACGTAAGACTTGCCTGGTTTGGGATTTAATAACAAACTGAAAACTCAGAACAGGTTTGCTGAGAAACTCACAAACCTTCTGAGTGAAGCTTGGACCAAATTAAGGTTTTGCATAAGGCTTCTGAGATCATACAAAAATTCTTATACTTGGAGGCATAGAGAAGAGAAATCAAACAAACAATAAGCAGAAGCTGGTTTGACCCTGACGAAGTTCATTCAGCCCCAAGAGCAAAATAAAGGAATTTATAAGCAGAAGTGATATGTGCCAACCCCAGCAGGCTGAAACCAAGAGATTTTTGCAAGAATCCTTGCAAAGTTACCCCCAGCTCTAGTGATTTCATCACCAGAAAGAAGACTGACACCACATGCAGGAGGAGCACTCATAGAGGGGCAAGCATGCAAGCCTGAACGTCAGTGTGAGAAGCATCTACTGATCAGAGTCTCCCATTTATCTCAACAACAGCTCAAAATGCCTTTGGTTGCCTAAGTCATGTGGGAAATGTTCTGGGTAATGCTTCTCAGCTGCATCAATCACAAGCAAATCCTGGAGGATGTGTGTTTGGATCCCTCCCCTCTCAGCAATGTGTGGGTTCACAGGCTCCTGGAGCTCGCATGAAGCACTCGAGGCCAACTTCTGTCTCTGAACACCCTGCTTAGAGGCCCAGGGGGTTAGGCAGCACAGCCTGAAAAGACAGCCTGGGAGACATCTCTGTGTAGTGCTGGGGGTCGCTCTGTCACCCAGCTTCTGCTCTTCTGACTCCTCCCTGATGGATCAATAACATCTGGAAGGGTCTGGAAGGGTCACAGCAATGAGGGGGGTGCTTTCCAGCACAAAATTGCAGATAACAGCCAAATATTCAGGCCCAGAGACATTTTGTACCTAGGATGTCCATCAGAGTGCTCCATGCCTGCCCTCCTGCTCCTTCTGTGTGGAAAATCTACTCGAGGACCCAGCAGTGATGGGACCCCCAGCCCTATCCCAGGTACAAGCAAGGGGGAGCAGGACTCTGGCAGAATCAGCTTTCTCCAACTCCACACAGCCAGGTTCTGGTACTGACATGGGCAGGATAGGATAGGACAGGGCAGAGGCTGGCACTCCTTCCAAGGGGCCACTGCCAGAGCACCTGGCATCTGCTGCCACTTTGCTGTTACACCAGTGCTATGATGAGCCCACATCCCTGTAGGCTGCTGGGGATCAGTTGCAGCACTGGCCCCATCCCCTGCAGCAAAGCATCCCTCAGCTCCCTCTCAGCAAACCCCACCTTACCCCCTTGCCAAAACCTCTCTTGCAGGGCAGGTTCTGCCTGCATCTCCTTCCCCCTCTCTCCAGACATGGAAAGCTACTGCAAAACACATTTGCCACATCTACCTAAGCAGTGTGTTTGTGGGGAGGATGCAGGGAGTGTGATACAGTCCTCCCAGTCACTTTTCCACCTGCTTGCTATTTAGGATGAAAAGACGATCAGGGCTGTAAAATACAATCCACTACATGATGACTTGTAAAGCAGTAAAACAGGGGTAATGAGTTTTTCATGTCATTGCACAGTGAAATCCTACCCACAAACAAACTTTTCAGGTTACAGGCTGAAAGATTTCAAACCCATCTGTAGGTGAGTTGGCTGGGTGTGCTGGGACAGGTTATAGAGAGCCCAGAGGAGCATCCTGCACATGTTAGAAGCACAGAGGCCTTTCAGACACTGGTAGGAGGTCATGCATTAAAATGTACTTTGTTGTCATCTGATATCAAGGCATAGGAAATATTACAACCTCCACTCCATGAGTCCCCACCCCTGCCAAGAGCTGTGATGGCACTGGAAAGGCACAAACCTCCTCATTGCTCCCAAACTGCATCCAAAATGCCACACGAAGACCTCCAGTGTATTACCAGAGCAGGGCCAGAAGAAGCCCTGGCCATCCCCTGCCCCCAAAGGTCACACAGTCTCTCCCAGGGGAGCTCCATCGACTTCTACCTCACCTAAAGATTCTCAATCCAAAAGATGGACAGTGCCTGCCTCTATTGGCAAATATTAGCAAAGCCAACCCCAGGTCACAGTCATCACCTTCTCAAGTACTCTGGGAAGAAGCAAAATTTGGGATGAGCCAGCAACTGCCTGGTTTTGGCCCTTTTTCCATGCAATGTCTTAAGCAGGATATATATGATACATATGGTATATATATTTTCTGTTGCTATTTTTGGGATTGCAGTGGTTATTCCTATTTTATCATTCAGTAGGACTCCTATTGACGGGATGCAGCCATAAAAGGTAAAGGAGCCCCAGCAGGCACTGGTAACACCATTAAATATCGGTCCTGACAATGGTAAATTGGGTTTAAAAGTTTGGAACAGAGTGCCAAGAGAGGAGTCTTCTTCCTGAACCAAGGAATAACATAAAGTCCCACTTTCTCCCCTATGTGACTTTTGTCATTATCATCTTTTCTGATTCTTACAAAGCAAACCTAATTAGGAAGCTCTCTCATTAGTCTTCCAGAAAAATTAGCACAGCTTATGCTAATTACTCCTGTAAAATTTAATAAACTCGTTGAAATGGGAATAGTCTAATGAGGTTTTATTTATTGAACTAAGCTAACTGTAAGGAAAAAGGTTAGGACACCAGGATATCCAGAGTGGTAATAAAACTACAATTTATTCAATTTCTTCACAGGAATTTTATTGCAAACCTTTTAAATTCAAATATGAGTTACAATTTGAAAGTTAAATCAATCTAGAATTTAATTTAATAACAGGAAGTGCTCTGTGTTTTCTTTAAGTGTGATTACAATACAGCCCTGTCACTGCGCTCGTAGGAGGAATTGTGCATTTGTATTGTGACAATAATACCCCTTTTAAAATGAGTTCCTGTTCATCAGAGCTTCATCTCAACACATGTAACTGGATTATCAATAAATTATACAGGCTATGCTAAGAAGATGATACAGACACACACAGATTTCCAAGAAACTTCCTTGGGATGACTGCTCTGTAATCATAATAGATTTATTTTGTTCTCCAGAGAAAATTTAAATCACTATTTTATATGAGTATAAATTTCTTTAGGTCCCTTTCAATACTGTATCTGCTGATACTATAATAGAGCAAAGTATAAAACAATTTTATAAATAATAAAGTCCTGTTTCAAACACAGCTACTTTCTTTCTTAAAACCCACATTTTCATTAAAGGGAAATATACAGTTGGATTTCACATATATCCAGGGTTTGAAGAAGAATACAACACATGTAACTTTGAAGTTGCCAAAGTTCCTTTTTTCCAAGTTCACCAAACCACCACAAAGCCAGAGCCCTCTCTATCCCAAGTATCTCCAGCCTCATCAAAGAGAATTAATTAATCCCAAATAGTATTCCAACTTGTCAGAAGAGGATAGCATTTCCATGTAAGTACATATGTCAAAAATCCCATGGATAGATTCTATGTTAAACTCTATGTTAGGTCAGAGTCTGTGGATTCACAAGATTTGATGCAAGAGTTAGATTAAATCCATAGGCAAAGACTTGATCAGAGCATCAGGCATGTGGCAGTGCTTTAGCCCAAATGGTAAATGAATTCTCTAAGCTCAGTGCAAATAAAAATAACTAAATATGGCTTTGCATATCAATTGACATAATAGTTAAAAACTGTGTGCATGGAGAAGTGACAATGGAGCACAACCAAACACATGGCCTGACTTGTGCAGGCATTTTAATCACAGAAAAATTTGAAAGGGCTCGTTTTAAGGTAAAAAAGCTGCATATACATCACTTCATCCTTTCCAAACCAAAGGGGACAAGGAAAATGAATAGGATAAATGTCACAAGAAACATCACTAAAGCCACTAACTGTATAAAGCACATACTTGCTTGGCCTAAATTGTTTGAACTAGCCCCAGCCAAGAAAAGGTTTTAAGTACCCTACTGGGACAGATGCGAAGCGGCAACAATAGAAGCCACACTAATGCAATCCAGGTAACACAATCCTGTTTCAAAAACACGGGGAGGGCTAATTACAGTACTGCTGAGTCAAATTTCTTATGCCATTGCAACCCACAGGAACAGGTCAAAATCAAGTGTTATTCAAACCACAGTCATATCAACCTTCTGTATCAAAGTCACAATTTAAAACCAAGTGAAGAACTTTAAAAGCTTAACCCATTCACAAGCCAAGTGTGATTCAGTGCGGGTGGCAGGGTTTGTATTATCAGCTTTGAATTGTGTTTAGTTTGCATTTTAAGAAGAAACTTCAAAACTATTGCATCAATTTATATAAAGACTGAGGAGTGGATCACTGCTTGGAAGCTAAAGCGTTTGTTTTTTTCCTGTACCTATTTTCCTCGTTTTACAGGAAGCATGTAACAGACAGCATCTCTGGCTTTCAAAGTTTAAAATGATTTGCAAGTGGCAATTTTGCATACTAGATAGTTAAACAAAATATTTCTGTAAACCTGCCATTAGCATCTTAACATCTCACTTTCCAGTACAATGAAAAATTCATGTGAATTTTGTAGCTTTCATGTTGCTCAAAATGCCACTCTAACACCATGTTTATAGTGTTCAGCTCTGCAGCATGCTTATAAAACACAGCTCTGTACAGGTTTCACTGGGGGGCTTTCCCCCACACACACTTCCTCTGGTGCTACCTGATGCTCAGAGAAGATGAAAATATGTCTAGTTAAAATAGATAGGGATATCTTCTGAGATTTAAACATTTTCAGGACTACTTACTACAGCTAATCAAAACATCTGCTATAAGCATCCAAGAAAAGCACTTTCCTACCCAATGCATCCAAGAACTGGGAGCTGGGATGAGCACAAGGCTCTGACTGCTCTCCAGTGGGGCCCCCAACACATCAAACCCACCTCACCCTCTTTCAAAAAATGAATGCTCGGGCATGGAAGACACTACAAACTTCATCCAGCAAACATAACTCAGACAGCAATGCAAGGAGAGGCATGTGCTCTGTGTCCTCACCCCTGTGTGTTTGGGGAGCTCCCTTTGGGGTCCCTCTACACAGGTCAGGGCAGGGTGTTGCTCTCCCCAGCCCTGATAGACACTTTTGGTACTTGGTGGCCATTTAACTCCTCTAAAGTAACTGCTGCACAGTACCCTGGCTGTCCCACATGGCTTTGGACAACACATTTGGACAATTCAAATATAAAAACGGCTCTTTGGCTACCATTTTGCATAATTGGCAAGAAACAAACTACACATGGCTCAGAACAACAGGAATAGATGTATTGTACTACAGTGATTTACTCAGTGATGTCAGATTAGCAATATGGATCTGTTTAAAAACACAATAATTAAGACAGGCAAAAATGAATTAATCAACTGACAATACAGTCAAAATAGTATTCCAACCAAAGAAAATAAGAGGGAAAAAACCTTACGTTGCAGATCTATTTTCTTAACTGTTTTTATGCATAAATAAAAGCCTTAAAATGTAGATGGATTGCATCCAACAGAACTACAGTAGCTAAGTGATAATGATTCAAACATTTTTCAAATAAAAGTTAAATATTTATAAGCACCCAACCACATTTCATAAATCACAAACTATTATTATTTTATTCCTGAAGCTTCCCTGGCATAGCATGTGAATTGAGTCACAGAAAGTCAGAAAGAAAAATCTCCTCTTTATGCACATGAATCAGTTACAAGAGCTGGAGCCCTCCACAGAGCAGGGAGCTCCAGTATCCCTACATTATCCCACATATGGCCCTTCCAAGGCAATCACAACTGCAAAGCACAACTAATTCTGTATCAAAAAAACCAAAATTTCATCCATATATCCTCCTAATTCTTCCCCATTAGCAACACAGGGCAGGTGTTTCATTATAATGAGGAGAGGGAGGAAGGAAAAAAAAAAAAATGGAAGGAAACAATAGCAGTCCTTACCTGTCAATTATCACTGGATCTGATGGAGTCTCATTTCTGTTGCCACAGCTTTTCTTGTCACAACAGCGGCTACAGAGCAAAAGCGAAAGGATTTAGTGCGACCATTACACTGTAAAATCATCATTACGAACATGGTGGGTTCAAATTGCTGGCTCGAGTTACCCTGCCGGCCCTGCCTGCAAATCAGTCAAATGTACTGGGTCACATATGGGTTAATTACGATGTTTAACTTCTTGCACAGCTGGTTAGCAACAGAAAATATAAAAAGAGAGGGGTTTTGCCCCTTTCACAAATAATAATTCAAGGATCGTCCCAATCAGGCAGCGCTGCCTGTTTGTAGCCTCTTTTCCACGGGGTTTAACAGTTGTCCCGCAGAAGCTGGCACACAAAATAAGGCAGATTTTTCCCTGCTGAGCCTGGTTTTTACATTTGCTTAATGCTTGTGTTACACATCCACAAGATATTCCTGGTTCCACACAATTCCCAGCTACTGGCAAACCTCCCCCCAAACTCCGAAAGCACAATTATTCTCCCTCTAAGAAACACTGGTGTTAATGGGGGAGCTGAAATGCAAGCAGCAGCAGCAGCAGCTTTTTATGCTCGAGCGCGCCTGCTTCCCCAAGTTTTCTGAGCATGTTAATGATCACTAATGCCATGGAGAGCTCTGCTCTGGCGGCTGGTGCCCTGCATCAGGTCAGATACAAAGCAGGCATGTGAAATATAAGCTCCGTCTCCCAAAGCACTGCTCCATGGCTGACCTCGAGGCTGGGATTCCTTTTGAGCTAAGGTGGCTTGTTGTTTCCTAATGAGAAGTTAAATTGTTGTTTTTTGATGATTTCTTGTCAAGGGTTGTTTTTCGTAAGGAGGTGTAAATATATTGCAGGTGAGTTTGTAGGCGAGGTACATGCTCCTGCTCCAGGTGGGAATCCCTCCTCGTGCCTCTGGAGCTGTGGCTGGGAGCTGCCCTGCTCTCCCCACCAGCCCATCTAAAACCACAACACCAAATCACAGCCACAAAGGTCAGCAAAGCCTTCAGATTTCACCCTCCCACTCACCCCTGGGAAGAAACCCCCATCTAGCAAGAAAAGATCCTGTTTGTTGATGTCCCTTAACAGAAAATCTCCCACTGAAGTCAAGGCTTCAAGAAATAAAAAAAAAAATAAATAAATCAAGAAGCTCCTCATTTTCCTGAGTCATTCTTGGTCCCCAAAGACCTGCTGGACAAAGTCTGGGCAGCGGCAGAGACCCCATCCCATGATGGCACCAAGTGTCAGGCAGTGAGGACTGGCTGCTCTCCCTGGTCAGACCTGAGCACATCTCCCTGTTCAATAAATTTTCCGGTCAACCCCAACCACACACAGCTAAACCTTTGGAAACCACTAAGTTTGTTCCCAATGGCATCATGGGGACCTGTATCTTGCCTGTATTTCAGCAGCTGTCAGGAGGGACCACTGCTCACTCTCCCTCTCAGATGAACTATTTTCCTTTTCCCAGAAGGTGGAAGAACATCAGGGCAGGAAGAAGCCCTCAGAAGTGCCACGCTATATAAATAGCCTTGTTGGGACTATGACAAAGGTTCTCTTGTGTTGCTGAACAATAGAGTGAATAATATACAGTTACCCACCAAGATTAGCAATAAAGCAACTAACCACACTAAAGATAACAAAAAAGGGGCCTTTTACAAAAACAGCCTGTTTAAACATGGCTAAAAAAAAAATAAAAAAAAATTGTTTTCAAAGAGAGGAAAATACATAATTCTTTTCACCGCAAAAAGCTTCAAGGCAACTATTCAGGGCTGAAACTTTTCACAGTTAACACATGTGCGGTATCTTCATTTCGGTGGAAGTTACATTGTTTTGGATTGCCAAAAAAAACTGCTTAATTTTACAGCACAATACCACAATTGATCCACCAGAAAATGCCAGAGCCTTGGCACCCTGAAAGTATTAAAATTTAGGAAGGAATAAAATATGCTGTAGGTAAATAGTCATGGGGACGTTCGGGGGCTTTTTTGCCTATAAAAGGACTTGTCATTGGAGTGCAACTAGAACGTGTGGGGTGAGAAAATTTACCCACAAACAAGGCAATAAAAACTGCTAATCATTTTTAAATGATTAAAATGTAATTAGAAACAGAGTTGGCACAAGTTAAGACAATGCAGTTCTTGTGACTGAAGCGAATCAGGGCTAGTCCTGACATTCTCCCAGCAGACTAGAGGGACAGAAATTGCCACACTTACTCAGGCAAGCAAAGGTTCCCAGGCTCCCAGCACGAGATGGGCAAATACCACCATCCACACACCACCAGGCTCAGAGGTTGGCACCTTCCCGGGGCATTAACCCCGAGGGAGAGGCAGCCAGAGGGGCCTGGGGACAGGGACACCTCGGTCTCACCTCCTGCCACAAGTGGGATGGAGTCAGGCACTGACCATTGGGGACAACCCAACTTTGAGAGCAAGGGAAACACTTCACTGCTCCTCAGGTCACCCCTTAATTGGGGTACCTTCCCAAAAGTACACCCCAATAGTCCCAAGTGATAACAGGAGCCCTCACTCCTTGACCACAATCTGAGGGGCTGCATGGCTGGCACATCCCACTGTTGGTGGCTCTCTGGCATGAAAGGAGGCCTTGAATGTTCCTTTATGATCTAGACAATTGTATTTTAAAATTTAGTTTGCCTTTTGTGTTTTTTTCCCCATCGCAACAGCAGAATTGGAGGCCTCTTCACTCTAGTCTTGCTATGCAAAGAATTAAAACATCACGCAGATCTTGAGTTTCAGACCTGGTTAAAAGTGCTTTTAATTCAATTTCCCTCAAAAGCTTTGGCTTTTAGTGCCTACTTAGCACTTGGAAATAAGTTCCTAAATATTCAGCACCCTTTCTCCTTTCCCTGAAAGAATTTTAAAATTCCCAGGAGCTTCTCCAAACCACTCAGAAACCCTTCAGCTCCCAGCAAGGTTCTGTGCAAGAGCAGGGAATGCCAGCTTCTTGCAGCCAGGAGGACAAAGACTTGTCTTTGCTGTTCTTCCATGACACCTCTCCCCAGGTGGGGCCAGGGGCCACGGCTTGGACACGATGCCATGTTGGCCCACCGAAAAAGCCTACAAAAATTGATAATTTTTTTGTGAAGTTTCCTTGTTTTAAAACAAGTAGTCCTTGGTAGTAATGCAGCCTCCTGGCATTTCCAGCTCCTGCACCCCATCTCTGAGCACCCTGCTGTTGTTGTCATCCTCATGGCTCATTCCTGAGCCCCTCACCATCCCTATCCTGCTGCTCCCCAGGCCACCACTACCCTCAGCTTTTATTCCTGCCTTTCTCCTTTCCCCAACCCTCTAGGGACCTGTCTTCTTGCTCCCCATCCTCCTCCTTCTTCCCGTCCACGTGCCTGAGGCTGTCTGCCCGCTCTGCCCGGGCCCACAGGACGAGGCCTCCTCACCCCCATGTCTGGCACCCCGGACCCTCCCTTGCTGTCCCCACCCTGGCGCGGTGGCCAGAGCGTCCCCCGTGCAGGAGCCCTGCTTTGTGTCTCCCAGGGACAATGAACAATGAGGAATTAGGGGCTCATGGCCAGCACCAAGGAGACTTTGGCTGCCAGGGCCCAACAAGTCGCCAGCCAGGCCGGGTGGGAGATTTTGCACAAGGTCCCAGTGAGGTGGGATCCCTCCCACCAGTGATGCCATCGGGACAACCCCAAACAGGCTCCTCACCCTGGAGCTTGGAGGTGTGGGACACCCTTGCCAAAACAGCTGTAAGGTCTTATTTCACACAGACAAAACCCATATTTTACTCCAACCTCATTCTCAGAAATCACTGAACCATTTTAGCTGAAACTTTCCAAAGAAAGTCAGCCTGAGGCTGACACCCTGCAAAGGATATTTCAGCCAGAACAGTTTAAGTTTGGCAAAGCTGTAAGCCACTGAAGGTTTCATAATGGAAATTGTTGAGGCAATATTAACTATAGATGTCCCTCCCCATGCTGCCTACAATACTAATAAATTCCACTGAGGTTGTGAATTCTCCCTAGCTATTAACATTTTCACCAACAGTGTAGATTTTTATATCTGACAAAACACAATGAAATCCTTTGAAATAAACAGCTACCTGAAGTAAACCTCAGCTTCACTCTCCTACCACAGCCAGGACTCTCTTATACATTTGAATTCTTTGTCTCCTCCGTGCCGTAGCTGTAGTACACTATAAATACCCAGCTTTGTCACATAAATGCAAAGTTTTATTGTGCAGTTAGCCTTGATAGAAAGCACTGCTGAAAGTTGTTTAGAAATTAAATATCTAAAACAAGCTATTTTAAAATACAGAGCCCTCACTATTTCATGTCTGAAATGAAGAAATTTCATCTTAGGGAGAGCAAGCTGTCTTTCACACCATATGGCTAATGGTAGTGCATAGCAATTAGCTGGGCTGATTAATGGGGAACAGACTCTAATTTTATGCTTATAATTGAGGCTGCATTTGCACCCCTGGTGCAAATTCAGCACATCCCAACTTCCACTTACAACAGGCAAGAAATCAAGAGAAACAGAATGGTGTGGAGAGAGAATTTTTTCCCCTTCTAGACCCCTAAAGAGCATCAGATTTGCAATTTAAAAGCATGTTAGCAGCACAATGGATGACAGATTTGTGCAATAGGGTCAAGCGGCCTGGTAAACAAACAGCACCCTCTTACACACGTATGGGCAGCAAAGGAAATGGGGAACATCTAATATGAGCTGTAAGAAATTTGAATATGTCTCCCCCACCTCATCAGGAACACAACATTTGCCTACTACAGTCAGTCTGGGTTTTTTCTACCCCTCCACCTTATGGCCATGAAACACAAAGCAAGGACTAGCAGTAAATAAATAGGAGGAGAAGAATAAAGCTTCTGAGCCAGTGAATTTTAAGAACAAAGAAAGTGCGAAGTCCTTTAATAAAGGGGATGACTGCGCATCTTTCCACATTCCCAGAACAGAAATAATTTTGTCTCAGTCAAAGTATATTGAATGGCTATAAATCTGTGATGTGGGCATTTGGTCTTCTGGTAGAAACTCAGCCCACTATATAAAATTTTAATTTACTTCTTACACTTTATGTTTCTAAAGTATCTGTAAGTGAATTAATTCATTAAAGTAGTTGATTCTGGCTCACTGAGTTATTCCTACCACCAGACCTTGCTAGTTAAGGATCAGGAGAACACAACACCCAGGACTGATGGTAGATTCAGACCCTGACACTGCAGGCACTTCAGCATGTGCTTAATTTTACTCATGTGCCCAGTCCCACTGTTTTGCTGGTCTGTTACAGGAGAAAAGTAAAAGGCACTTGAGTCTTATCAGGTCAGGGGCCTCCTTTAATATTTCCATGAATTGTTCCAAGCTAGGTATCCAGTGTGAAAGTCGTGCTAATTGGGCCAATGAATTTTAGGACAATTACAAGTTGTCAACATAACTGGGATTCCATTTGGAAAGGCAGAAGTGGCCTGGAATCCTCAGCAAAGCAACGAGACTCCCAATAGCAGCAGAGGCTCAGGCAGCTCTTGGAGCTACTGATGGTTCTGGAGCTGCAAACTAATGTCTTTGGTTTCCTGGAAGAATCCACTGAAGGAAGCAGCCTAGAAAAGCACGACATGAAAACTGAAATCCCTCAAAATCCTGCTGCAAGGAAGAATTTGAGGGGAGGGCTGTGCAGGGTTTCACCCAAGCTGGCAGAACAAGGAGAGCAACTCCTTCTCTGCCTTCATCACGGGGTGCTACTCCCCAACAGGGTTTTAGCAGGAGGAGCTGTCAGTGGAGGACAAAACATGCAGATCCCAAGAATTTTTAAAAAAAAAATTAAAAAAAAAAAAATCAGCCAACAGAGAAGTTTCCATCTGAGTATTTTGTCAAAGACTCTCCCCTGCCAGGAAACCCTCATCCAAGTTTATTCTTTTAGAAGTGGGTACTAGTTTTTACCCTCAAGTTACTCCTTTTTAGTAAATGTGTTTTGTAAAAGTTACAACGCATGCAATGGCATTTTTACAGTCTTAAAACAACTGATTGTAACAATGAGCTTATGCAAGAACGCCTCGTCTTCCACCAGGGAATTATTTTCTGCCATCGAATAACATGTAACAAATGATTTTTTCAGACATGCAAAAAACACCCACTAACTTTAATGAGACTGAGAGGTCAAGCTCTCTGAGGTGGCAAAGAGGTCTGTGGTAAAAAGGAAGTAGAGAAGGCTTCACCTACTTCAACCAGCCAGAATAGAAAAAGAAGCAGCTGCAGAAGTTTGGGGGAGAAGGTATTTGACTGAATTAAAGACACCAACCCCAGAGAGGGGTTGAGAGAGCACTGGGCAGAGCCAAATCTGCATGGGGAATTTTAAAGAAAATCAAGAAGACAGCATCTTTTGCACAGAGAAGATTCAGCTGCTCCTCTTCGGCCAAGTGTGGACCCTGTGTGAGCAGCAACCAGAACAAAAGAACTTCCTGACCTCACTTCTTAATGCACATCCAGGAAAAAAAAAAAAAAAAAAAAAAACAAAAAACTATTTTGTCATTTTGCCGAGGAGTTTTTGTTGGGAATCGGGGGCAGAGACATTTATTGCTACAAGACTATAATAGATTGTTAATTTCGGTGAGGAGACCTTTTGTGGGCTACAGTGTCTAAATGAAAACCAGCAGCGTTCTGTTAAGAATAACTCTTTATAAATAATTGAAAACTAGTGTGACGACTGAGACCTTGCTGCTAATTGCACACACCAAACTGTGTTATTTTGGGATTGTTTAATGCAAGAAAGATAAATTTAAGTCCGAAAATAGCTGTAGGTTCAACCTAGATTTTGGGAGACAGATTCATCTTCTCATCACTAATTAACTGGAAGAGGGGTATTTCTTACCTGCACATTATTTCATGCGTGAGCAGGACTCGGCACATTTCTGGGTTCTTGTCTTGGCCTTCATATACTATTGCCTAGAAATAAAACACATTTTTAGTTGTACATAAAATTGAGTTTGGAGAAAATCAAAAATCATCATGGTAAGCAAAGGCTCAGTGAGTTACAAACCACAGGCTAAAGAGACCTGGCATCTCCACCAAACCTGCTCCAAGACCCGCAGTTGTAAAACAACACCAGCTGAGTACAGCTAAATTCCCTCCTCTCTGTTGCACATCTCTCCAGCGGTGTGTAGGATGGGTTTTTTTAGTAGTCAAGACAACCACAATTTTCTTTTCAATTCAGAATAAAATATAAACCTTAGCATTAAAGAGAAGGGAAAAAAAAAAAAAAAAAAAGAAAAAAGAAAGAAAGAAAAAATAAAACCAGCAAGGCTTGGTATACTTTGGGTCCTATTCATTAAAAAAAAAAAAAGACAGAAAAGAGAGAGCTCATGCATTTTTAATTACAAAAGCTGCACAGCCCAGGCATTTTCCTGGTAGCTCCTGAGAAAGCGCCTGGGCCTGATTCTTCCCTTGAACCTCCTGATCCAGCGCTTTCCAGAGAGCACCTCTGGAGTTACAGGGATATAAATAAGTGAGGAAAAGGCCCTACCAGAGCAGAGGAGACCAAAACAAACAGAGGATCAACCAGCCTGAGAAATTTGACTCTGAGACAGCACAGGGAAAATCCTTTAAGACAAAACTGTGCAAAGGCAGTGTGTTCACATTTCAAGAGAAGCCTACATTTGCTCCCACCAGCAGCACCAGCAGCGAGGGATCAGTGTTACACACGAACTGGGTTAGTGCTCACAGTCCCTGCAGGACTGGATTTTCATCTCAGCCTCTCAGAGTCATGTTTTCCAGCCACCCCTGCTCCCAGGCACCAGCCCCCCAGCAGCAAAACAAGTGTGGAGTTTCCTTTGCAACAGCAGCTTTTGCTGTCACTGAGGTTTCTAAATCTCACTCCAGAGCTGGGATTGGAGCCCAAGCCTTGGAGGGATGACCACCCCTGCATCGGAACTTCAGCACTACCCTTGAGCTTGGTGTGACCCTGCTCAACCTCTAAAACACAGAATTCAAAACAAGAAATCAGGGGAAAAGACTCAGCAGGTAAAGTTACATCTGAGATAGGCCTCCCTAGAGCTAACGATAAAATAGACACTGAAATTTAAGAAGTGTGCTCTATGGATGAAATACATTTTAAGGAATGAGATCAATTTGAAATGGAAGCATGAAAAATATTGACAGAAAAGTAAGTTACCAGAATATAGAATGAACTGTTTTTCCAGCCCTTACAAATGTAACCCATGAAGGGTAAGAGGTGTGGTACCTCCAGAAGGGGCACAAATCCCAAAACACACAAATCTGAAGAAGCATGCACTGACTCTTACACAATTTAAATGGCAACATACAATATTAATATTTTGCATTAGAAAAATACTTAATGATTCCATAAATAACATCAGGAATAGGCCTGTGTTACCTTTGGTAGTTTTAATTTTTTAACTTCAGTTTTGCTATGGTCCTTCCCCTAAAACCTGGGGGCCCCTTTACTGGGGTTTTATAGCTGATGAAACAGAGGCTGCCATTAATTGCCACTAATGGGCCCAGAGCCTCACCTGGCTTCTGCCCCCTCATTTCCACCAGCGAGACACAACAGCTGTGAACCCAGCACTGGGATGAAGGGGATGCACAGCAAGTCCCCCCAGCACACACACCAGCAAACCCCTGACCCCAGCTGGGACCCCCACCTTGAGCTACTTCCACATCAGTGCCCAGGAAAGATACAGACGGTTTGCTAGAAGCCTTGGAAAATGGAATTGCAGGTATTACAGCAGGAGGTGGGACAAATTCAGAAGAGCCTCACTCCCAGCATTAAAAGGGTAGATGGGGAGAAGCTTTTTCCAGGCAAAGCCAGAGAACTGAAGTAACTGGCTGACACCTGGTGGGGTCAGTCAGTGGGGACATTGCAAAGACTCCAGAAAACCCCAGATCAGGTTCCACCTGGCAGTGGGACAGGCCAGGCAAGAAGGAAGCTCATGGCACTTCTTGGACTTCATCAACAGTCAAAAAATAATCTCCCTCTGAGGATGTGGAGCAGAACGGGAAAGAGCAGGTCTAGTTCTGAGGCCTTTCGTGGGGACAAACATCTCCAGCCCTCTGTCATCTCCAGACAATCACAATGTGACATGGGAGGAGAGGGCTGCTGGACTTAGCTCGTTCTTCTCATACTTCCAAATATTAAAATAAATTTACCCAGGATGGGTTAGCTTGTTTCCAGTGGATCCAAGGAAGTGCTAGAAACTACAAACCAGAATGCAAAATTTACTTTCTTTTTTCCCCCTTCCCTCTCTCCTCCTCTCCCCTTCCTGCTGCTGTGCTTACTTAACCTCCAGGTAGCTGCTTAAATAACTCAACTAAATAGCAATAATGAACGGGCAGAGTCAACACTGTGGTACATAATCACCTTGTCTGTTTTGTTTAGCATCAGTGATCCCTTCTTTGCGTGCATGACATTCTTCTGCCTCCCTCCACGTTAAGGATTTGCTTCTCACTTTATTTGCATTCAATTATCGAAGTTGCACCCGTGCACATTTTGTTTCCTCCGCATTAAACGCAGCTCCTCTTGCCTACCCTGTTCCTGCAGGAATTTCTAGGAAATTCTGGGAAGCAGGAGGATGTGCTGGGCTCATCTCTGAGCAGCTCATCCCCATCTCCCCACTCCTGTGCCCCAATTTACTTGTGTGAAGCACCAACTGTTTGCCCCCATGAATGGCTGCCTGAGAGCCCTGCAGATACTCGACCGCCTTGCAAACCGCGCCGCTCTGAAGCATTAATTCTACAATTAGCTTCAAAAAGGAAACAGGAACTGCTAAAGTTTCAGATCGTTAGAGCTGCCAGAAGTATTTTTACAGGAAGGGTCTACTACGTTACTGTTGTGAAAATGCGTAACTCTCAGATTTGAAAAGCTACTCTCTTTAACCAAAATATCTTGATTTTTTTTTTTAATAAATTATGCGGGTTTTAAGCTCAGGCTTTGAAACAGGGAGATTGCATCGGGGTTCCCTGTCTCACTAATGTCGTCGTGATTTTGTCAAATAGGGATCACATTTATGAGAGACAAAGTGAAAGTTACAGTGCATAAACTCAGACCACAGCAGAGCTAAAAATAAGCCTGCAGATACACATCAGAGTGGCACAACAAAACACCGGCAAAGGAAATGCAAAATTATAGACTTTGGGTTTTTCTTTTTGTTTACTTCATGTCGTTTTAACTCGGTCGTGTTTCATAAGCACTTGAAAATAACGTTTCTTCTCCTGAACAACTTAAACATTTCCCCACAAAATTTATCTTCCATTTTGCCAGCTGTTACTCACCCAAGTAACCCTCCTGCAAGAAGTCCCAGTGAGTAAGAATCACTCATGCACAAATGGACTTGAAAATCAGGCCCCGAAAAATTAGCGTCAAAAACATAAGACTTTCTCACTTCTATTTAAATAAATCTGCATAAAAAGTTAAATCAAATTCAATTCACTGCTTAACAGCAAATAAAAATTACTACATTGAGCACGTCACAGTCAAGTACGTTCAAAAATTCACCTAAACTTTTCAGTGCCATACTTCATTATTTTAAAAAAATAAGAAGAAATAAAAAATAAAAAAGGAAGGGAGGCGATATAAAAGTCAAGGCTACAGTTCTCATTTAATCTACTTTTCCCCCCCAAAAGACGCAGTCGGATAACGCAATAAAAGAATTGACAAACAAGCCGGAAAAATACAGAGACAGATTTTGTCCTTAACCATTCCTGAATAAATCCAGATTTATGCTGGTACAAGTGAGGGCAGAATCGTCTCATGGTGTCAGTTTGCCAGTCAAGCAATCCTGCTTTCAGAACTGGACGAAAAACAATCTTGAAAGAATGAGATCATGGTCATTATATTACTCAGTTATGTCATGGCCTTGATTTTAAAAGAGTAAGAGAAGGAGAGAAATCACCAGCATGCATCTAAATCCACTTGCTTTCAGATTCCATCTGCCTCACAAAACAAAGTCTCTCCCTCACAGAAATAAAAGAGAAGGGAAAACTCATTAAAATTAGGGTCTTTTCCAAAACAGAACTAAAATGATTTGGAATGACGTTTACAGCCGTACACACAGGGAGAAAATAAAATCCTGGCCCCACCGAATTCAATAGGCGCTTTGCAATTGACTTCAGATGGGCCAGAATTTCACCCAGAGAGGATTAGGCTTGTATCCACTATATATCTACAGAGAAAATACTGTGAATTACATTTATTTGGCTTTGAATCCTTAACCCTGAATTACCCGAGGTTTTACCCCTTCCCCAGGCAAAACCTCGACTCATCCCAGGGAGGTTTATCCCGGACAAGCAGAGCGGAGCTGGTCCCGGGGCGAGGACAGGGAGTTCTTGCTCTGCCTCTCCACACACATTTCAGAAGCATCTAATTATTTTATCCAGTCTCCCTCTGCCTTTGATTCACAGCCTGCTTATCGACGTATTCACACAAATTAAATAAATTTATCTCTCCTAATATGTTCATTTTTAATGGTTTTCAAACATTCACATGGAAACAGCTCTAGCGTAAATATCCCAGAACAAATGGCTGTATATTATACAGGAGGGAGCAGTTGGGCTGCCAGACTGGGAATGCACCAGGCCATCTGGCTCAGGCAGTCTCTCCAAAATCCTCAGCTTTGTTTTCACCCTCAGACTCCAAACAACACATTTTCCACTGTGATGAGTTTACATTTTCCCAAACACAGGTCCTGATCATGCATGCAAATTCCAAACTTCTCCATTCCTCTCTGTACAAGAAAATTAAAATCACCTGCGCTTCTGACATCTCACCAAAGGCACAAGAAAGCTGCTAAAATCTGGTGCAATGTAAACTTTCCCTGTCACAGGGGTTAGGTTTTGTTTTATGTTTGTGTGAAATTTCTCCGAGTCTGCTGAGGCTCCTCTGAACTTATTGATAACATTTTTTTTTCCCATGCGTGTAGCTGCCAGAGAAGGGCCATGCCACGCACAGAATAGAGCTGATCAAATATCTGCAGACATCAGAGAATGACAGACAAGTCAACAGAAAAACCATTTGCATCCAGAGTTATAGCTCTGAAAAAAAAAAATCCAAATATAAACAGGGTTTAAGTCTGAAGAAAGGAGTTTTTGACTCATGAGGGCTCTCAGCAATAGACAATAGCCATCAAGCAAAACTTATGATTGTTAAGATGCCTGAGCCATATTAGCATCCGTTATATCTTATGGATGAGAACGGCTGAAGGAAAAATGGGTGGGGAACAAGTATTTCAGATATATTTCCTCCATCTCTCCTAATAGTGAAATATCTCAACTTTATGAAAATACAGCCAAAGAAATAGAAGGCATCTCTTCTCCATAAACATATTAAAATCCTTTAACTTGCCTAAAAACTCCAATTTTGTTAGAGCAGACATATTTCACGTTTTGCAGGCAATTTCAAAATGCATCATTACTAGAGGCAGATCTTCTGCGGGAGGAGCTGCTACTTTATGGAAAGCAACAGCTCTAAAGTTTGGGGTCCTACAGGGTTTTGAGCGCTTTAGGAATGTGATCCTGACATAAAATGAGGTGCCAATATAACATAAAAGAAAATTTAATTAAGCCAGTATTGACACCGAATGTTGTTGCCTGAACTGAAAAGAACTTCTCTGCCACAGGAATGATTTGTGTGTAGCATTTACAATTTTTAAGTGACAGGGACGTATTTCAGAAACTTAGTGAGACCCTCAAAAGCCACGAAATTCCCATTTCACCCAGCGCTGCTCCGGGGCCACCACCAAAGGCCAAGCACGATACCCCAAACACAACCCCAAACGATGCACTCTGAGACCAGTCCTGCCTGGGTTTCCAGTCTGGAAGTCCCACAGCCCCGTTCCCAAGGAATGCAGCCCAAGCTCCTGTCTGGGGCAGTGCGTGCACAGCTCGTCCCACAGCCAGCTCTGCCCTGAGACGCAGCTCCCAACACAACTCTTGGCTGCCTCAGTAGTGCCACTCTCCAGCCCCACTTCCCATCCTGCTCCACAGCTGACAGAGAAACACACGCACCAGGACACGGAGATCCCCCTGTTCCACCCAGGACACAACTCTTGCTACGAGTTTCTTAGCTGGGCACAGCCACACAAACAAATCCCTGACTTAGGCAGAGCAGGAACACTCAGGAGCGGGAACATCTCCTCTATAGAACATACACAGCCCCCAGCACAGCCAAGCCCTGCCTACCTACTGCTATAACACAAGCTGCTAATGGGACATTGACATTAAATCTCTGAGCAGCAACCCTATGCACAGAAATCCAGGTCTGATTTGCAGAAGGGCTTTTATTTTATCTTACCTAACTTAACAATCTGCAACCGTACAAAACCTCGCAATTTGTAACTGTGACACAAAGAGAATATATTTAAATCTGATGTGTCCATATTAAAAAATAATAATAAAAAAATTAATATTAAAAAAGAAGTCACAGATACTTTCCTGTATGATCTGGGGAAACCTAACTCATTCAAGCTTTGCTTCTGTGGGGTTTTTAATTTGCCACCAGAAACCTCAGAGTAGCTGTAATTTCAGTCTGGGAATTCACAATTATCGAGTGTGTGAATATGCGTGTGTGAGGACTGAGCAGATACTTGCCAGCTGAAACGTGTACACTTCTGCAACAGTTTCATTTAAAAGTAATCATTTCATTATCCAATTTGTTCTGAGCGTCATGCATTAAAATACTACACCTTCAAGTAGACTGACAATATATATTTAACTTTCATTAAAAATTAAAGAATTTTCAGACAGTCTTTGCAATATTTAATTACAGTTTGATGATTTGAAAGTTACTTGAGAATCTTCTATATAATTCACTGTCATAAAATATAAATGATATATTCAACATTTGGGTGAGCTTCTGTCATGTGTTGTACTTCACTTCCTAATAAGCATTCAGTAACCGACGCGATCCCAACTCTGAAATAATTTCACTTTTGAAAAGAAAGAATTAAAACAGGAGAAGAAGGGGAATTTAGCGTCTGGCCCCAAAAAAAATTCAGAGCGGCACATGCCACAGTTCTGACATGACAATGCCCTATTTTTCATGAGCAATTGTAGTCATGCCTAAAGAAACTACAGACATGAAATTAATATGTAAGCAAACATGTTTGCGTCTAAAACAGCCTTTTGCTCCCCGTTTTCTAATCTAAGCTCAGAGAGCTTTTGTTCTAAAATCCTCGCTTCTCAACCACACTGCACTTTTCCCAAAATCTGCAATTTGCACTAACTTTGTTTTTCTAAGATTTCCTGAAATCAGACAGATTTTTTTTTTCTCCTCCTACTTCATTGTGAACGTGCTTTAAAGCTACACCGTAGGTTTTACAAATAAACTGTATCTGGGGTTTTTTTCCCCTTTCTCTCCAAAGACCCTCTGATGACTTGATAATAATGAGAGACCAAGAGGTCAAACAGTGCCTTAGGATGAACTCTTCATATGCAAGATGCCTTTGTTAAGAAAATTATTTTGAATCCACTGCTCTCCATGAGTTCAGGGCTCTGTTTTCAACAGGATTATGACCAGAGGCTTCTGCATTTCCGTAACGATAGGAAAGCTATTTAAAGATAATATTTATTGATAGTCTCTCTCACACGATCTACACTGAAATACACAAGCTCCAGAAGGACTAAAAATAGTTCATACATCAGGAAGATTTTGTTACTTTTAACACAAACTAACCAATTTGTACCTGAAAACCAGGGAGTGCCATCAAAAGCTTTCCAGGATTTTTTTATGAAGAGGGGTGTATTGCTGCTGTTTTAATTCCTACAGGGAACGTGCTCTGTTTGGAAGTGTACAGTATAACAGAGTTCAGATGCACAGCGCATTGCCTAGTAAAATTCACCCAAGTTCCTTTTTTCTTTTTTTTTTTCTTTTTTTTTTTTTTTTTTTTTTTTTTTTTTTTTTTTTTTTTTTTTTTTTTTTTTTTTTTTTTTGTGCTGTTGAAAGACAGTCTTCAATAGCAGGAAAAGATGTTTTGGGACCATCAAAGAGAGTTTTGTAAAACAAACTCAGCCCTTAGAGCTTTATGTTTTGCTGTAGAAAAGAAATCCGAATACAAGCCAAGAGTTTTGTCCCTGCAGACAACATACAAGGACTGACATTTCCTAGTGTACAAAAAAATACCCTTAATGTTTTTCTTAAATAAAATTTAAGAATTTTCTTTAACAAGTAAAACAGATTAGGAGGGGAAGAAACATATTTTAAGGATTAAAAGGCTCAAAAGAGATCTCAACTATTTAAAAGAAACATATTCTAAGAGGAAAATATTCTGACACGAGCAGGAAAAAAAAGACAGAGAAAAAATTAAAAAAGAAAAAAAAAAGAAAGGAGAAAGAATAGATTTGCTCAGCTAGTCCCTTTGTAAAAATGCTGGGTTTAAACAGAAAAGTATTTTTTACAGGTAGGCACGCACGTTATTACTCTGCTTGGGAGGCTAAAGAACAGGCTTAAAATGAGAATTAATCCACTGACAAGCCCTGCTGCCCTCCCCGAGTCCGACACCGAGCTCTCCGCTGCCCGCGCCGCGATTCTGGGGTCTATTCCGACATGCAAACGTGTCGCGACACAACCGCTCCCCTTCAGCCAGCGCGGCCGGCGGCAGCGCCCGGAGCGGACGGACCGACAGAGCCCCCGCGCCGGGGCAGCGCCTTGTGCCGGCGGCGCTCGGGGGCTGCCGGAGGCCGGAGGTTAATTCTTATTAATTAAGCGACAAAAAACCATCCGCAGCCCTGACAGGGACGGCTGGAGGGTCGCTCGGATTTTTCTCCCGCAGCCCAGCCGCAGGCAGGGTCCCGCGGGGACCCCCTGGCCGCCCCGCAGCCCGCTCGGTGGGCGCAGCGGCAGCGCGGCCGTGCCCGCGGGAGGCGGTGGCTCGGTCCCTGCCCCGCCGGGCACAGCGGCCCCGCCGCGGGGGCGGGATTCGCCTCCCGGGGCCGCCCCGACGGCTGCCACCCCCCTGCTCGGCGGCCGCCCCGCGGCACCCACCTGCTTGGTCATGGAGTCGATGAGTCGGACGTAGAAATCCTGCTCCGTCCTGATCCCTGAAACAAGGCAGAGGCGTGAGGAGCCGAGCGGGGCCGGCCGGCCGCAGCGAGCCGGGGCTCGCCCGAGGGCTCGGGCCTGCCGGGGCCGCCCGTGGCCCGGCAGCGAGCGCAGGGAGCGGAGGGGAACCGGGGAAAGCCGGGCGCTGCTGGGCTCTGCAGCCGCGGAGGCGGCGGGGCCGACCCCGGGGGCTCCCAGCCCTTACCATTGCTGTAGAGCAGCTGCAGGCGGTAGTGGATCCCGTTGTTGGTCTTTTCGCTGTTGGCTTCCTGAAGTCAAAGACGACACGGGAGGCCGGAGGGAAAAGGAAAACGGTATCAATGAAGCTTCTCCATCACTCGCACGCCGGGTGTCCCCGGGGTTGGATGGGGCTGCTCTCAGCCCTCTCCCCTGCCCCGGGCATAGCGAGGGATCAGGGGACACCCTCGCCCCGTCTGCCCTCCGGGACGGGGGAAGACTGAGGCGCCCGGGAGGCTGCCGTGGCTCCCGGGACGAGCCGGTGTCGCGGCCCCGGGGGAGCGGAGCGGGGAGGGCCACGGAGAGGCGGCCGAGCCCCCACGGGGCGTCAGGGTACTCACCTTCTCCTTCTCCACGAAGCCCACGAAGGCGGTCCGCTCGATCTCCACGGGCTGCCCCTGCCGGTCGTACAGAGCCAGGACGAAGTGGAAAAAGTTGGACTTCCTCAGGTTGGAGGGCGGCTGCTTCTCGAAGTGAGCCCGGGCCAGACCCACTCCGCTGGGACCAGAGACACGCGGGTTAGCGGCAGCTCCGACGACGAGGCCTCACGTCCCCCCCAGCCGCCTCCCCGGCCCGTGCCTTCCCCCGCCGGGACCCGGCTGGGCCCCCCCGGGACAGAGCATCCCTCCCTCCCCCGAGCCGCCCCGGGGCTTTTCCCTCCGGGCACGGAGAAGGAAAGACTCCAGCTCCGTACCGCGCGGAGCCCAGACCCCATCCCGTCCTGCGGGGAGCCCGAAGCCCCCAGCAGCCCCCCCATCCCGGCCCCGGTACCCACCAGCCCTCCCCGGGGGCCGTGCCCGCTCGCAGCCGGCCCTGCATGGCGGGGCAGCCGCGCTCAGAGCCGCCGGCGCGTTGCCCCGCGGAGCAGCATCGGTCCTGCCACTTCTCAAACTCGACTCGGAGCTGTCACACCAGCGCCCATGTGCCTTATCTTGCGAGCCTTTCCTCCCGCGCCGGAGCGGTGGGTAAACACCGAGCCCAGGAGACAACTTCAAATATTTCAGGGTTGTCCCTGCAGAAACTTTCCCTTCCTTAGAGGGCTCTAAAGGGAGGGGTGCGGGGCGAGGTGGGAGACACCGGGAGATGTCAACATTAAACTGATGCCGGCTCCAGGGCTCAAGCTGAGAATCCAGCATCAGGGTTTGGTTCGTGTTTGGGTTTAGGTTTGTTTTGGTTTTTTGTTGTTTTTTTTTCCCGGGGAAGAGGATGGGAAGAAAGAGAAATAAGAGAGGAAACGAGGCTGGGCGCAGCTTCGCCAAACCCATCTTCTATTTGGAGGGATTTCTTTTTAAAAACCTGAGGTAAGCGGCAGTGGTTTTACAAAAGGACTTCAAATTAAATTTCTCCTGGAGTACGCTTTGCAAACTCCCTACTCATCGGAGGAGAAGAAGGAGAGCTGCTGATTCTGACGAGAATAGGAAAGCGAGGTAGAGAAATATATTTTGGAAACATCCGTGCACAACTCGCTGCTTTCCGGAGGAGGAAAGTGTCATTTGAAGATCTTAAGACTAAATCAGCAGCAAACATAGTTTTGAGAACTCCTTCCTCCGAGAGAACACAAGGAGCCAGAGAGATGAAACCTACCTATCCGTACCTAGCGAAACTCGACACTTCCTTTATTGTTGTTATCATTATTTAATAAAAAGTCATTCCTACGGGACAATAGGGATAAATATTTAACTGGCGACATCTACGCGAAACTCACTGCTGGTAGCAGAGCTCCAGAGCCGGGTTTTTGTTGGCGCGGGGGGAAAGGCGCTGCCGGCGGGGAGCAGCGCTGCGGGCGGGGAGCGCCCCGGGGCGCGGAGCGGGGCGCGGGCGCGGAGCGGGCGCGGAGCCTGCCTACCTCTGAGCGGCCGTGCTGGCGTCCAGGACGCCGGCTCCCTGCATCCACGTCCGCACCGCGTTCATCCCCGCGCCGAGGGGCTCTTCCTTCATGCTGCTCCCACTCCGCTGGATGCTTTCCTGAATCCCAAACATGAATCAGAAACAACAGCGCAAATCTTCCTTCTTTATTCAAATTTTTTAAAAAGTAATAAAATCGCCAGGCGGACTGTTATATGTGGGGGTTTTTTTCTTTCTTTCTCTCTTTTTTTCTCTCTCTGCGGCTGATCGCTGGAATCAAAGCAAGTCGGAGAAAGCAAACACAGGCACGCACATTAAAAAAAAAAATCCAGAGGCAATCAGAGCCCGGTTTTGTTGCTGCTGTTTTCTGCGTGTGCAGTTTGTTTGGGTGCTTGGAGGGGCTGGCGGGGTGCTGGGGGCTGGTTGCAGCGCTCGCAAGCCGGAGGAGTACTTGAAGTCCCTTTTGTATGAAGACACCCCTCGGATGGCAGCAGGCAAAAAAAAAAAAAAAAAAAAATCTCAGATGGCAGTTTAAGAAACAATAGGACGAACGGGAGCTGCGGCAGGCTCTGCTACATCAAGTGTCATTTTCCAGTGACAAGAGAGGCAAGTCCCCCCCCTTCTCCCCTCTCTCTTTTCTTTCTTTCTTTTCTCCCTCTTTCTTCTCTCCTCTCCCAGCCGAAGCGCTCTCCGCTCCTCTCCTCTCTCCTCCCTCCTCCAGCCGCGCAGGAAGCGAGTTGCCGGAGCCGGGCGCACGCCGGGAAGGGAGCGAGAGGGGCGCACCCGCGGCGGCGGCGCGGACGGACGGCCGGAGGGAGACCCTGGGGCTCCCCGTGCCCCCTCCCTCTCCCGCAGCGCCGGGCGGACTCGCCGTCTCTCCCTATGGGAGCCACTTTGACTGTCCCCACCGCCGAACACGAGCCCCGCAGCCCCGGCGGGCGGGGGGCGGGGCCGCCGCGGACACGCCCCCTCATTTGCATCGCGTCACCGCCCCGCCCCCGCGCCGCCTCCGCCAATGGGCGCCAGCAAAGCGCCGCCGAGGGGGCGGGGCCACTCCTCCCTTATTAGCATAGCTCCGCCCCCGGCGCGGCCGGCCCGGGGGAAAGTTGCCCCGGAGCGCCTGGGGCGGGCCCGGCGCAGCGCGGCCGCGCCTTTGTTCGGCGGTGCTGCCCCGGAGCGCCGCGGGCCACACGGGCACCGGCCCCGCAGGGGCTCCCCCGATCCCCGCACCGAACCCCCGGCGCCCGGGGCCGGCCCTCGGCAGGAGGGCGCCGCGCTCCCGCACAGCCGCACAGCCCGCACAGCCCGCAGCCGGCCCCGCTACGTGCGGGGGTGACCGAGCCCTCCCCGCTCCCCCCGGGGTCCGCCAGGCTGCCCACCCCGACTGCCCAAAGCTGGGGGTGCCCGGTGCCCGAGCCCGGGATTGTCCCTCTCTGGAAACGCGTGTGGGGCAACTCCCCGGCCGCAAAGCCCCGCTGCACCCCGCCGCTCGCCCCGGCTGCTGCCCCGCTCCCCGGCAGCGTGCGCTGCTTTGCGGCACAAGCACGCGATTTCCGAACAGGACACTTCGAGGTGAAAGTTCTCTTTTTTTCTTTCTTTTTTTTTTTTTTTTTTTTCCTAGGAAGCCCGGTTTTTGTTTTCCCAGGGAAAATAAGAATTATACTAAAACCGGTTCCTGTCCTCTCTAGGGAAGAGCCGGGCCGGTTGCGCGGCGGCCGAGCGGGCGCAGTCCCGCATCTCTGCGGGCTCCCCGCCGTTGTCCCCGCATCACGCTCCATCCTTCCCCTGCCCAAGCCGCTCCGCGACCGAGCCGCTCCCGTCTCGTCTCTCGCACGGGCTCTTGCCGCGGAAGGAGCTCTCTGTGCCGGCGGCCTGGGTTATACCTCCCCAAACACAGGCTTGCCCATCTTTGCACATATAACGAAACAAAACCCTGCTCATCCCGGCGCGCCGGGCTCCTCGCCCTCTCCACGGCGATGTCACAGCGCGGAGGCTCCGTGGTAACCTCTGAAGTGTCTGGGCTATCTCTGAGTTGCTGCTGTGTCCTTCCATGGCCCCGCTCCCTGTTCATTGGTGCGGGAGGTGCTGCCCCGGGAGATGGAGGGGCGGGCAGCTGCTGTCCGCTCCTTGCAGGGCTGCAGAGCCCCGCAAAAGGCAGCGGAGCCCACCGGGCTGCATCCCCTTAGCCGGCTGAGGGCCTGGAGAGCAGCCAGTCCCACTCTGCAGCTCCAGAGGCACCCCACGGCAGCCCGACAACTACACAGGGCCCCCTCCCAACCACCTGTACGTCACTCTGTGTGGCACAGCTGCCTGAACCCCCAGCTAAGCCTCGGGAAGAGAGCTCTGACTCCGAACAGGCACAGAGCCCAATGCCAGCGCCTCACTGGCACTGAGAAACTGCCCCCAATCCTTGGCTTTAGGCGAGTTCACACACAAAACATCCACATCCCCAGTATTCTGCATCCTCTCGTAGGAACTGTCACAGACAGCAAGTGTTCACATTCCCTGAAGGTGCCATTTGAATCTTGACACGATGCTACTGTGTCATATCTCAGGGAGATGTGGAAGAACACGGACACACAGCCACACATGAATATTTACGCCACAGGTATGGCACAGGAGCAGTTTGGCTTCTGCAGAGCTCCTCCGGCTGCTGCTGCATCAGTTGTATCATATCCAGCCTAAATGCCTCCATGGTGAGATACATTCTGCAATTAAAAGCTATTTGCACCTGCACTGATTGCTCCTTTCTCAGGGCAGGGATCTGCCCAGGGAGGAATAATGCATTTGAATCAATATACTGAGCAGTTGGCAGATTTCGCCCTTCAAATCTGTTCAGGGGATCAGGGGACCGTTTCCATGCCTTTTCCAGGATGCTAAAGGGAAAAGCATCCCAGCTGCAGTCTGAGGGCACCTCCACTGGGCAGGGACAGCCAGCCACCACAGTAACAGTGACAAGTTCTCCACTGTTTTCCTCCTTACACGAGATTTGTGCCTCTGTGCCCAACACACAGGGAGCTGTGGCTGAAGGCTGAGGGGGTGATGCCCCTCCTGGGGCTTAAGGGAAGTCTCAAAGCCACTAAATAATTGCTGTAAGGACGAAAGAGTTAAACACTGGCTCGACCCCCACAGGAGGAGTGTGAAAGAAAAGCAGAAGGGAAACAGGGAGGAGGTGAGAAAGTCAGGACTTAGCAAAAAAAAAAAAAAAAAAAAAAAAAAAAAAAAAAAAAAAAAAGCAAGAGAGCTGGCAGCAGGCAAGGAGACTTCTGTGCCCCATCCACCCCGCAGAGGCCAACCCTGGAGCACTGGGGCTTTGGTTTTAAAGAATTCCCAGTTGCCTTTAGCATTCACTACATTTAGCATTCACCCCTGCCTGGGTCTGCTCTCTGGACCAGCAGCACTCTGACACAGATGACTGCCAGGCCCACTATGAATGAGGCTGGAGCTTATTCCTGTGGAAAGCTGTGTCCATCCTTCCTTCAGCAGGGCAAACAGAGCTGGAGGATGCTGCACAGCCTGCCACAGGGGAACCCTCAGTGCTGGGACTCAGCACTTCACTCTTCTGCTGCAGAGGCAAACTGGGGTGTGCTGCAGTGAGGGTTCCCTGCAAGCCTGAGTTAAATGCTCTCTATGTTCAACACAGAAAAAAACACACACACAGATGTGCAGGCTGTGATTTGCTCCCAGGGTGGAGGAAGCTCCCAAAAGCAAGCAGGAGCAACAGGGCTGAGCAGTGGATTTTGCACAGCAGCACAAATCCAGGAGCTGACACTCTGCAGCACAGGTAGCTCACAGACAGGACTGGGACATGGTCACAGTGTCACTGGTCATGACAGATAGCAGGGATGGAAGCAGGAGGGAAAAGGCTGGCCCTGGCTTGCTCATCCTATGTAGGAAAAAACAGGGTTCCTGGGGAACAAGTGGGTTTGAGGCTTTTGAACAAGGGGTCCATGGAAGGAGATCTCAGTGTGGAGGATAAACATAACCTCTGTGAAGCAGGAGACGGAGGTCCCAGAGCACAGGAGCTCTCTTACATAGGGAAAGGCCTCTCCCCTGCCTTGACACTGTTTCCAAGTGGGTCCAAGGCCCCTCTTGCCTCTGACCTGGAGTTTATCCAGGACAACTCCCTCCTCCTGCCTCCAGTCCCTCCTCTCCTGCCCTGGGGCTCCCAGCCCAGCAGGGACTGTCAGGCCTTGCTTCCCTCTGCCCAGACCCCAAGGGAGGGAAGAGGCAGTTGCAAGTGGGAATCTCTGAGAGAAAAACCTTCTGGTCTCTCGTCCCTGACCTTGGATGAGGCGCCCCCAAAGGGACCACGCTCCTTCCTGCCCTTCTCAGAAGAAGGCAGAGGAACAAGGGACCCCTGACAATGGGGGAAAGGGAAAAGCAGCCCCTCCTCTCAAGGCGGGACTGAAAGCAGAGCACTCAGGTGCTCAGCTCGTGCCTGCACTCTTCCGAGGGTTTGGAAACAGTTCACTCGTGTCATCCCCAATGAAAATGCTTTTCATGAGTATTTCCTTACGAGCTCCCGCGTCTATCCAAAGACTTTCCATCCACAAATAAATGCAATGTCTCCCTTGGCAGGTGATGACACTATTCAGCTACTTGGGGTGCTTTATTCTTCCTACCTGGCTAGCTCCCGCGGAGGAGAAGGGGATAAAAAGGCTCAGAATTAGGAACCAGGATAAAACACTCTGGATAGAATAGTCCTGTTCAGGAGAGAGCTGGATGCCTCTGGGACCAGCAGAGGACCTGATGGTGATGGTGACAGCACCCCACTTTCACCCCTGCTACATGGAAGAAGCAGCAGCAGATGACCCAGACGGAAAGGTTTCATCCAGAACTTTCCTCCTCCTGCCTCCCCTGGGAGACTCCCGGGTTACCCCTGGCTGCGATGGGGTGCCGAGGCTCCCCCCAGGTCGGGGTTCAGTCCTGCGGGTGGGAAGCAGCGAGTGCTGAGCAGAGTAACAGCTTCAAGGGCCAGGGAAAGGGGGAACCCCCCTCGGGGTGCCTGAGGGAGCAGCGAGAGGCCGGCGGAGCGAACTCCTCAGAGGAAGAACGGGAGAATGCAGCCCCCCAGGCTCAGCGCCCCCCATTAATACCCATGACAGGAGCCCCCCCATGGCAACTCCCCGGGGGCGAGCGGAGCTGTGAAATTACGTCGAGGCCATCCCCCCACGGGGCTGCACGGAGGGGAGGGACAGGGAGGGAAGCGCAGCTGCGCTCCCAGGGCCCGGGGAGGGGATCGGGGCGGGTCCCCCCCGGTGCCCCCGCGGCGGAACCGAGACCGGGGGGGGCGGCGGCGCCGCGTGCCCACAGCGCCACCTGGCGGCCGCGTCGGGAACCGCCCCCGCCGGCACCGCGGGAACCGGAACGGGAACGGGAACGGGGGCGAGCCCGGGGAGGGTCCGGGAGAGGGGGATCCTCGGGGGCGAGCCCGGGGAGGGGTCCCGGGGGAGGGGGATCCTCGGGGGCGAGCCCGGGGGAGGGGGATCCTCGGGGAACCGAGACTGGGGAGGGGTCTCGGGGGAGGGGGATCCTCGGGGGCGAGCCCGGGGAGAGGTCCCGGGGGAGGGGGATCCCGGAGGAAGAGGATCTCATGGGAAGGGGATCCTTGGAGGCGATCGCCGGGGAGGAGGATGTCATGGGAAGGTTGGTCCTGAGGGTGGGAGGCGCCACGGGAAGGTGATCCCCGGGGTGCGTCGGTCTCGGGGAAAAGGTGATCCCGGGGGTGCGATCCCAGGGGTGGGAAGGAGGCGAGATCCCGGGGGGGACCGACTATCCCGAGGTGGAACATCCCGGGAGGACAGCGGTTCGTGAGAGCAGTCCTGAAGGGGGGCAATCCGGAGGAGATGATCCCCGGGGGGAAAAGCGGCTCTCACAACCCCCACCCCCGGTATCCCGGCACCGGGAGAGCCCCGTTCCCGTCCCCAGCTCTGACAGCAAACGCTCTTCTGGGCTCGGAGGGTGCAGCCCCAGGTTACCCAGGGAAGTTGTGGATGCCCAATCCCTGGGAGGGTTCAGGGCCAGGCTGGATGGGGCCCTGAGCAGGATTTTGGTTCCCTGCACTACTCACATGGGCTTGCCATCCGTTTAACTCTTGCCTGTATTTATTTGTTTATGCTGGCAGCCACTGGACAGATTACGGTTATTTTATCACACAAAACCTTGCTATGATTTTTATACAGTGGGTTCAGCAAAGCATTAAACATCTAATCAACTGCTATTGGCTTCAGGGAGAGGTAAGTACATGTCTCCCATTGAAGAGTGGAGGGAGAAATCCAGAGGCAGGCACTCCCTCCCTCTGAGAGGATGAGTTTAAGCATATTACATGGAATGGATTTAAATACCTACTAAAGTTGTCACACGCTTTGCTGAATCAAGACTGAATATTATCAGAAGTATTTAAGTGGCTCTGGAATCTATATCTCCTTTTAAAACCTTTCATAAACTCTGAGGACTTTGCATCTTGGGATTTCGACTTAAAGGTGCACAAGCTCTTTTGAAGGGTGCCCTACAAAACCCCGGGCAATTTCCCAGTTGGGGAATTGGATATTCAATACTTGCTGGGTTGCAAGCATGAAGATTTCCATGTCTAGGTCTGGATTGTTCAGGACTTAGCTGCTCCTTTTGGGCTGACCATTTGGAAATCTGTTTCCACTGGCATTCCTGTAAGCATCAGAAGGTCCTATGACTTCAGCAGAAGCAGAACTAAGTTCATCATCTGGCTCAGAATTCTGCCTGGAGCCACAGGCATACTTTTGAGCAGTGAGATTTTATCAGATTTTACCAGAACACAGCATAGGAGTGCTTTGGTTGCAATGATAACTTCAAGTTCTGGTTTTGTTGATCCAGATCAGAGGATTTCTTTGTTTTCATCTTTGTCCAGGATCTCTGTCCCTTGAGGCAGACCAAAGAGGCCCACCTGGTTTTTCCTCATGTCTCTTCTCAGGGCCTTTTGTTAAAAATAACCAACCTGTGTGGAAAATAAAAGTTCTGATAAAGGGACAACTGGACAGTGCTGGTTACACAGGAAGGAAAGCAACTCATTGGGAACTCTGGGTTATTTTGTGTTAGTTAGAAAGTTCGTACCTTTTTTTAAATCTGCATTTTAGCAGAGGTAAAGCACATTTAAACATTCTTACGTGGGGAAATTTTTTTGGAAGATGCTGTTCACTAACACTCGTGTGGGGAGTAAGACATCATGGTCCTTAGTGGAGCCCAGCTCCTGCTGGCTTTGCCCAGGAAAGGGGCAGCCTCTCTGAGCAGGCATCTCTGTGCACCAGTGTTTGTTCCATATGCACACACATCCATTATGGATGACACAAATGCTGCTCCTGCTCCCCGAGCAGGCTCTTATGGCAGGGCTTACATCCCACTGATCTCACTGCAGGGCTTAGCAAGTGAAGCATTCAGAAGCTTCCCCAAATGTGTTACAAACGATGTATGGAGAAACAACTTCCTCCAGCACTGAAACAGAGTCATTGTCATGGCATGGTGAAGGAACTGTTAAACAGACACAGCAGCAGCACTGGAGCTGGATCCAAGCCAGGGTATTTCAAGCAACTTGTAAAAAGTTTGCCGATTCTTTAATGGCTCCACCTGGCCAGAGCAGGACCTCTGGTTTATGTGCCTTCCAGAAGATATGCTGCAAGAGGAGCGTGTCTGAGCTGATATGAATCAAGCCGGTCCCTCTAACACCGCCTTGGTCTGGAATAGCTGTTGACCTGATGGAGTGTTAATGGGAACATTTATTTGTTTCTTTATCACTACAAAGATGTCATATATACTTACCCTGCTGCTGCCACTGTTCCCAAAGGGCTGTCAGCACCAGAGCCATTATAACACGACTGCCAGAGGTAATTTTTCCCCCCCTCACACATTATTTCTTCAAATGATTCTGCGAAGAGAAAAAGAACTCGGATACAAAAATTGCTGGTAGAAGAACAGTACAGTGTGATGTGAGCCAGAGAAGCTTTCCTAAATGCCTGTCAGTCTCTGCCTTTATTGCTTAGAGAGAGCAGCACAGGCACAGCCTGGATCTGTCGTGGCACGGGGCGTGTGTGCTGTGCCTGGCACTCTAAGGATGGGATTTGCCACTGAAGCTCTCCAGTTCATGGGGACAGGGGACAACTGCATGGCCTGTGGGACCAGGCAGCACCCCATCTTCAGATTTCTTCAAATTTCTCATGTGAGAGCACAAAGACTCCACCAAAGAATGTTTTGGTGGCACAGTCATCAGTAAATAAATATTAGGCAGGAACCCACTGCCTTTACCTGTGGAAGAAAAACAATCCCATCACATTTCATTTGTGTCACGCCTTGATTTGACAGTTTAAGGAAATTGCTAATGGGACCTTTTACTGCAGGGTCAGGAGTTCAAACCTGGCTCTGTCGGTAATGACCAGCAGTATCTGATGAATGTTTGATGACGTGAGATGAAAATATGGGTCTCAGTCCATTTATCAGTAGGAAAACCCTTCAACAGCTCGAGCCCCTTAAAGCTAATCCCGATAGAAAAGCCAGCGAGGCTGGAGCGTGAACGAGCCCCTCCACAGCCCTACAGTAGATCGAGGTCAGGATGGGGCCATGCAGATGGAAAAGCTTAGAGCAGAGAGGGCTGGGCAGCACCTTTCTGTGCATAAACAAATCCACTGCTTAATGCACTGAAATGCTCCCACAACAGCTCGGGATGAGAGAGCCAGATCCGGGATTGTTCTCAGAGGGACAATGATCCTGGCATGAGGGGGGAGATGCAAACATCGGGAAATCCGGGATCAAGAGCTGGCTGAGACTCGTGCCAAAATTCAGGAATTCACAATATTTCAGGCTGAGAAGTTCTGTTTGAATGTCTCGATATTATAACACCACGATAAAGTTGAAACTCAAATATCAAGGCAACGGGTGAGGAGTTAGTAAATGTCCTTTTAAAATGTCCAATTTTTTTTCCCCCCCCGAGAACAACAGAAGAATTATTGCCTGATTCAGCATTTCCCGAGCCATCCCTTGCTTTCAAAAAGTGTAAAAGCATCGCTGGCAGAATTTGGCAGCTGCTGAGAGGCAAAGGCTGATGTCTGAGCAAGACACAGCAGAGCCCAGCCCGCCCCAGGCAGAGCCCAGGTGCGGATTTGGGACCAGACTGTGACACACCTGGGCAGGGTCCGGCTCTGCACCCTCCTGAGGTGCCTCAGCGCCTCTCCTTGAGGATTCAGCCCAGGAGAAGCGGGGGATGCGAGCCCGGGGATGCTGCCGGACCCCGGGATGAAGCCCCGGGGAGGATTCGCATCCCTGGTGCTTGCGGAGCGTTCCGCAGCGGTTCGGAGGGAAATGAAAAAAGCGTGAGGGCCATCTGGTGGGAGCGGGGAGGGGAACCCGCGCTGCCTCATTGTTCTCCGCACTTCTGCCACGGGCCAATTCCAGCTGCAGGGACCACCGGCCGCATTCTGAGGAATTGGGGAACGCTGGAGGGGCAGCGCTGGCGTCATTTACATCAGTAACACGCCTGGCACCTAAAAATATCCTTTTAAAGGGAATTACACGTCTGATGACTCTGTCAGCAGGAAGCACAACACGCTCTGCCAAGTGTAAGGGATGGGGGAGGCTGCTGGGGCCAGGGCTGGGTGTGCAGGACCTGCGAAGACACGGGAGCAGTGGTTGCAGAACAAACACCTCGCAGGGATGGGAAGTCTGGAGCCACAGGAAAAAAAAAAAAAAAAAAAAAGAAAAGAAAAGAAAAGAAAAAAGAAAACTCTTCGGCACCATTTACAGAGTCAGAGCAGGAGTGATTTTCTGTCCCGTAAAGCTCAGCACTAACTCACTGAAATCAGCAGCCTCCAAACCTCGGTAGCTGCCAGTGTAGAAAATAATTCTCTAATTTTAGTGTTTTCCCCCATCTGTATGACATTTCTACATAAGACTCTATTCCTGTTCATCTTTACACTTCGTGGGATTTGATCCATATTGATCCACATGTGCTTCCTTCCAGGATTTTTTAAGGCTGCAGAAATGACAATTTCCACACTAGTTACAAAATAATTACCCATAATAATTTAATAATGAGCTTTCCCTTTAAATTATTAACATAGGTAGCCAAGAAAATTGTCAATTTTAACAAGTTTAAATTCAAATGATAAATGCCAAATCTGTGTTAAATGAGACCAGCAAATTAGCAATTAAAATATTTATGCAAGAAGGCAAAAGATATTGTGTTCAAGGAGCTGCAGAGCAGGCTCCCGTCCGAGCGTGTGACAGTGGCCTGTGTTTGTACATGCCAGTTTTAAAGTCCTCCCTTTAAAGGGAAGAGGGGAAGATATCTGGCCCCAAAATTGCAGCTGGACAGTGTTGACTGGCATCCAGTGGGATTTCACCAGAACCCAAGTGATTCTCAGAATACCCCTGGGTTATACTGAGCAGAAATCCTGGCTCAAATGAAATTATTTCTATCATACAAATCGTTATCTGTGGGAATCTCCAAAGGGAAGAATTGCCTTCATGGCCCCTCAGAGCTTTGTCACCAAGAGCAGAGCCAACTGTGCTGGTTTTTAAGAAAGGGGAGAGAAAAAATGCCTTTCAAGCTGAAAGAAAAGTACCAGTATCAGAGCAGATTTCTGATGCCCTGTGAATGTAAATCCCAATTTTCCAGCTAACTCAGCAGTGGATCAGCACCAGAGCAGCTCTGCTTGTGATTTTGGTGGTGAATAATAACAATAATAAGAATGATACAAATAATATAATAGTAATAATAGTTATAATAGTAATAATAGTAGTAATATATAATTGTAGTGGCGGAAGTAGTAATAATAACAATATTATATATTTTTATATATTATAGTAGTATTTTATATATAATGTGTATATATATTATGTATATATATTTTTATATATATTATATAAATGTGAATGTTACAGCAATACACTGTTCTTCACCCTGTCTGAACCGGCGGAACCGCTGCCGCAGCTCCCGGTGCCGGTCCCGCACTGCCCCGCCGTGGCAGCCGCCGGCACCGGCTCCCACCCTCCTCCTCCTCCTCCTCCTCCTCCTCCTCCTCCGGCCGCAGCCGCTTCCTCCTGCTCACCTCTGCCGCCGGGAGAGGCTCCAGCCCTCTGAGGAAAGCGGGAGCCCCTCTGCTCCCGGCGCTGGAGCGAACATCTCCAGGGCAGGTGCTGGAGAGCCGGGCCCCCAAAAGCGCTGCCCGGAGGAAAGTTCGGTCTCACAGACCGAGAGAGCATCACAGGAGCAGGAACACTCAGCATCCCCCAAAACATGGCTGGGTACGGAGAACGCTTGTGCCCAGAAGCAGAGGGAACAACTGCAGACCCATCAGTGCACAGAGAGACACACCTGGTGAAACCCCAGGAGAATTAGACTTGTGTTTTCTGTTGGGGACAAGGCTGGAGAGAAGGGACCCGTTTTTTGGTGAAAATATTTCTGACAGCATCAGTGAACTCTCCCTGCCACGTGTGACAGCTTAAACACAGCCCAGAGCCCCCCAGCTGCACCCACCGAGCTCAGCAAGGAGCTGACACACTCACTTAAAAACAATATTTAAGCACATCAAAGTATAGTGAAGAATTCTAGTAATACTCCAGCATTGTGTTTGAGGTTCTCCCCCACAGATTGTTTCCTTCCACCTGTGCCAGGGGAGATCATTGCCAGCCTTTGACCAGATCAGCTGTACCCCAAATTCAACCACATCCATGCAAAGATTTTTATCATGAAAACAAGATGTATTTTAGCAGGTTACAATTTTTCATTTTTCTTTACTTATCAACATGTACTTTCTAACACGGAGGGCCTTTGAGAAATTAATTTCCATCTGAAAACAAACAAGGGCTGAAACAGTTTACAAAGGAACCCATCTTTCAAGGACATTTCCTTTTAAATTGCACAATGTGGCTCTTAGCAAGGAAAATAAATAAAACTTAATCTCTCTGCATTCCAGCTGGCATTTTTTCCCCAAGCTAGAAGTGAACAATCAATTTAAAGAAAACCCAGACTATGGTCAATTAAGAAACTGTATATAATTTCATTTATAAATACCAGATACCTATTCAATTGATTATTTTAATCCAATTAAGTCAGTTTTACATTTTAAAATTCCTAGGAATGAAGTAATTTATCCACATTGCAGACCTGGGCTTTTCACATCTGTTGCTGCAGAATTCTGCAGCTCGTCTGGTCTTTGGCTGTGCTTTAAGCTGAGAGTGTTTCAGCTACCAGATTTATTTAAGGATCTGGATTGTAAGCCTCCAGGAAATGGCAACTACTGGGGAAATTTGTGTCTAATTACTTGTAAAACAAAGAAATCTTTTTTTCTTTTTTTTTTTTTTTTTTTTTTAAATTTGGGTTGGTTATGTATTTAAATTATTTTTCTCCGATGACTTCTCTAACCAGGATGGTGTCCTTTAGGTTTGTGTGTGCATGTCAGGATGTTCTCTGGGTGCTGTTTAATGAGCTGCTAGCATCCAGCCCCTGCTTCTCCTCTTCCCAACCTCCCTTTTCCTCCTGACTCTGTCATCTTCATCCTGCTCATCTCTGCCAGGGAAAAGGACAAGGAAAAACCCTCTGGAAAACAACTTACGGGCTTCTGGGGAAGTTGTGGAGAGCTCACCAAATCTAACAGGCAAGATTCTTCTCTAAAAGTGTTTGTTTTGAAGAGAATTAGCAATATCTTGGAGCCACAGAAAGCATTTGCTGCGTGGTTTATCAGCTGGATCAAAACTTCCTTTAAGAAAAGGGATGGAATTTCCCTGGCCAGGCTCTCCACTCTGGCACTCAGCATTCCCAGGCACAGCAGAACTGCACCAAGGAGAGAAGCCACCACACCTGGGTATCTAGCAGGATCCAGTAAATAAAATAGCAATAATTAAAATAAATAGACATAGCCAAAAAGAAAACTGGTATCTTTGGGGCGTGGGGCTGTACACTCATATCACAAAAATGGGGATCAGCAATACTGCCACAGTCAGCATTTGAACACTAAAAATGGAGTTTGAGGTTGCATTTACTGACAACTTCATGCCAGCAAAGCCAAAGAGATTAGTGGGAAAATGTATTTGTCAATCTTTCCCACAAATGTTTTTGTGGGACGACATCACAGGCAAGGCTTAGAATGAGCAGTCCACACACAACAGCTCCAGGCACTGCAGAGACTGAAGAGCTGAAAAATTAAAGGTTTCTTCATACTAACTTAACATGCAGGAGGAAAAAAGCCAGAATCAATCCCAGGCCACCTCCACAGCCCTCCTGGGAGCAGCACAAACCTGCAGAGGGCCAGGGATTGTTCTTCTTGAGACCTTCCAGCTCTGCACTCTGCACCATCCTGCTGGCTCCAAACCAGGGTAGCCTCCTGCCCTGACCCAAACAAAATCCAGTGACATCAGATCCACCCCCAATTGGTTCCTTTCATTCTGAATTCTTCCCAACAACAGAAAATGCTTCAAATGGTCAGTTCTCCCCAAAAGTGTGCATGTGGGATGGGGGAGCTTACACACTGATATCATTATTCTTGTATTTATATCTTATTTGCCAGAGAAAATCTGAATTTTGAACCAAGTGAATTCAAACTCCTTGCCTGCCCCTGCCAGTTAAGAAAAATGTACAAGTCTGTTCTCAAACATTCAATTTAAGCCCAATTATTTTTGTCTATATTAGAAAATGATTGAGGCAACTTAGAAATTTAATTTAATCAGGAAAAAGGGGACTCTGAAAGAAGAGATTTTCCCATGCTTGAAAACCTTGTGCATTTCAAGAACTCTCAGCCTTGGCATAAAATGAAGTGTTTCACTAGGAACAAGGAAGGAAATAAATTCCTCTGCTGCAAAACTGCCAAAACCCAAAGGAGCTGGGAGCAATGCAGCTCAAAGAGAAGCTTTCAAATCAAACCCCTCACCACAGACTCGTTTCTCTCCTCATGGAGTCATCCCACCTTGTGTAAATCCATTTAATTCCCTGAGCCCAGAGCTGGGACACCTGATAGGACTGACTAGACACACACCACCACACCACGTGATCAGCTCTCCTATTTCCAACAAAAAACCAACCAGCCATAAAATTCCCAACTGTTCCCATTATATCACCTAGCTGGAAGCATCTTTTTGAGTCCAAATGTTCATCAATCACACCACCATCATGAATCCACATGAAAACTATTTCAAGCCTCAGCCTACAGTTACACCCTGATCATAAACACTCCAAAAGCATTTTTTTCCCATTTACTCATGCACAGCTGCAGAGAAATAGAAAATCGACTCCAAGCAGTGTCCAAGAGGGAGTTCTGCACCAGACAGAGCACAGAGGTCAGGAGTGTTCACCCAGATGCTCTACAGAGCACTCAGAGCACTCATTTCATTTCATTCCTAACCTCCCTGCTCCTCCACTGCAGCCTTCCCTCTTTTCCTCCTGCTCAAGTTTATTTCTTCTGCAAGATCTAAGCTGGCCTCGGTTTTGGCAGTTCTCACTTCATCCCTGAACTTCCTGACCTGCAAGATACAGCCTGCTTGGCTTATCAGTATTTATTTCCCACCCACCCCCTTTGCAGGCATATTTTTAAGATCCTCCTAGAGCTAGCTGTCCCCAGTTTTCAGAAAATGGTATCTTGCCAGCATTTCTCAGTTGCCAAAAACCAAAAATGGAGCAAAAAAACCCGAACACACTCACCACATCCCTGAAGTTTTCTAGTCCAGATTTTACCAACCAGTTTGCTGTGCCTCATCTACCCTGCAGCACTGGACACGCTCCACCTCACTTTGCTCTTACAACTCTTCATAGCTCTTGCCTCGTGGAGGCAACATCCATCTTTAAAGCCCTGTTCCTACGAGCTCTGAAAGCTTCCCTCTGCTCCCCTTCCCTTCCTTTCCCTCTTTAAGGTATCAATTTTTTGCCCCAGAGTTCTTTTCACCCCATCACACCCCCCTTTACAGGGTGCAGGGACTCCCTGAGCCTCCACGTCTTGGGGCACCTTCTCCAGCACAGAACAGTCACTTTTGGGCCATTCCAGTGGGAACAGTGCAGCATCATTTGTCCTAAAAGATTACAAACCTTGGTCTGCCAGGCTCCCTTGCAGCACCACATCCACGTTTCCATCCCGTCATCCTGGCAGGCAGTTGTTTGTTGAACCTGCTGTGGCCTCTTGACTCCCAGCGAGCCTCCAGGTGCACTCACCCACACTGCTCTGTAAATCCAGTCCTTTCCTACAGCTTTGGCATTGCCAATTAGCTGTGATTAATTCAGGTTATAAATTAAAAGGCCCATGGACAAGAGATCAGGCAGGCTGAGGAACGCCTCCTTGGCCTCAGCAGTGAAAGCAAACCTTGGGGGATTGGTGCTTTTCCAACGCCACTTCCTGCATTTATGGAAATGTTGTGTGGGATAGGAATGACCCCCGCGGTTCCCTCCTGCCCCCAGGTGAACCCACAGGTGAGTTCCTCTCCCTCCCTTCCCTGGGGTCACCTGAGGTACCTTGTGGCCCACAGAGCCCTCCAGCCTCCCTTCCCAAGGCTGACCAAGCCTGGCTCTTCCCACTTGGTAACACCTGCTCCCTACCATGGAAGTGAGGTGATCCCATCCCAAGTTTCCCATTACTCATTTCACAAGTTTATGGGATTATTTTTGCACATCCAGGGACAGCAAGCAGAGTTCAGGAGAGTGTTCCTCAAACACATTCTGTGAATTGAGGGAAAGCCTTTTTCCCACTGTACTAAGGAGCATCCTGTAACAGCCCTGTCCAGAAAATCCCCATTTCCTGACTCCACAGACTTTTAAAGTGTGGCAAGAATGGAAACAGCCTAAATTATGTAGATGGAAAGCTTGAGCAGGGACAAAATATCCTTTTGAGAAAGATTCAATTTCACAGAAATGGAGGCATGCAAGAGCAGGGCCCAGACCATGGACTGACAGGAGACAAGAGTTCAAGAAAATATTCTCACCTTTTTTTTTTTCCCTCCTCCCCAAACACCAAGCTGCAAAAAAAGTTTTGGGATGATCAGTGAAAGCACACGATAAATCCAAATTTCTGATTAACAGACAAGAAAACAAAACAGAGATACAGAATCAGAAGATGGTGTGACTGATGTTCCCATCCTGTCAGGGGGAAGGAAATAGATTTGGGGTTTGTTTGGGGCTCAGCCAGCAGCAGAAACAGCCTCCAGCAGCAAATGTGCCTTGGAGTTCTGCCTCTCCATGTGTACTAGTGGAATTTCAGTGCAAGAATCACATAACCAGGTGTAAAAATCTTCAAATGTAATTTATTAAGACATTCAGCTATGTCTGTCAGTCTACATCCAAATTTACTACTAAAAATAAAATAGTATCACATTTCACATTAGGAATACCGACTTTGAAAAACACTTGAGTCAAGCCTATCGTATAAATAAGTGACTAAGTTCTCTTCATATCAAAATTCACATAAAAAAATTGCCTGCCCCCTACTCCCACCTATTTCCCCACCCCAGTCCCTTGTTCTACTTGAAGCCATGATGAATGTAAAAATTTAGGTATGGACATGTCCTTGTCAAAGAAAAGAAGGTGCAAACCTATTAACAGCTTTTAAAAGTGGCATTTGCGGAGTCTGATCATACACAATAATGTACTCATTCCCAAAGTGCAAATATCGCCAGAGTTTAATACTGTTTTAATTCAGCTGCAAGGGTTAAACATTACACAGCACAGTCCTGCAAGGCCTCTATCCGTGCCCTAAAACTCATCCCACTTTCCTCCCACAGAGGCAAAGTGTTCATAAAAGTTTTAGTTTACTTCATGCAGCCCACACTGTGCCCATTATGAGCAAAAGTTTCATATACATCAAAATATTGACGACTCTGTCATAAAAGTCGAGAGTCACTATAGATTACATGAATTCAAATGCAACTGCCCCAAGAACACCCAAAGCATACACACGACGTATTAAGAGTGCTTCCATCTCCTGGTACAATCACTGCTGTTACATCTTTGATTTTTGCTTACGTGCCATAAAAAATGTCAGCAACCAAAGCTGCCCATCTGCCAGAGACCGGCAACTCGCGGCCCGTAACGCCCCTCAGGGCCTGGGACTCTGTGCAACTCCTCTCCCTGACCAAAACCAAGCCAGGCTCCTGTTCCTCTGGCCACAACGTCTCACAGACCTCTTGCTCCTCTCACCCCTCACCTACATCTTGAAAACACTCTTGCACTGCTATTTATTCCCAGACATCCTTCCTATGCCCACAGTTCAGAGAGCTTCTGGAGTCATTTCTACTACATCTCACTGGAGTTACCACTACCAAGCAGCCCATAAAAATCAGCATGGGAGATTACATTTTGACCAGCATTAATAGCTACACTTCTTTCACAGCTGTGGAAGGATTGGTTTTCTTCTGAGTCAAACGTGGATCTCTGAAATGTGTTTGCTCCTGCATCATCCTCTGTAGCCTCAGAGCTGGACACAAACCCTCAGATCTCGAGCAGGGCACCCCTCTGGGGCTGCAATGAGTTCTGCAGCACAGGCTGCTCCCTGGCTGGCCTCACAGGTGCTTGTGTCACTGTCCATGCTGTGAGATCCCCCTGGGTGGGCAGAGGCCTCGGGGCTGTCGTGTCCATCGTGGCCCCTGCTCGGGTTGTCCTTCACACTTGGCCCGTGGTCACATGCAGCCCCAGGCTCGGCTGCTGCAGGCCTGCTGTTCTGCTCTGCACTAGGATTTGGCTGCTGCACTGGCTCTGGTCCCAGTCCTGGGAGCTGTGAAGGGCTCTTCAGTTGGCAGTGGCACAGAGGGCAGGTTTCTTGCACGTACAGCCATTTCTTAAGACAACCCGCATGAAAAAAATGGCTACATGGTGTGATTACAGCAGTTTTCATATCCTGGAAGACAGACACACACACACAAAAAAAGAAGAAGGAAATATATTATTATTTGTAATCCCATTTCCTCTCCTCTCACCTCGCACATCTGATGGGTTCACCAGGCACAGAAGAGACAGAAGCAGTCTACAGACAAGGAAGAGAATGTTCCTTCCTTCACAACTACAATGTTTCATATGAGGAGCAGCTGAGAGAGCTGGGGGGGCTCAGCCTGGAGAAAAGGAGGCTCAGGGGGGACCTTCAGGCTCTGCACAACTCCCTGACAGGAGGGGACAGCCAGATGGGGCTGAGTCTCTTCTCTCAGTGACCAAGTGACAGGACAAGAGGAAATGGCCTCAAGCTGCAGCAGGGCAGGTTTGTTTTGGCCATCAGTAAGAATTTCTTCACTGAAAGGGTTGTCAGGCATTGGAAAGGAGGTGGTGGAGTCACTGTCCCTGGAGCTGTCCTAGGAAGGCCTGGGTGTGGCACTCAGTGCCATGGGGATCAGCCACAGGCTGGACTCGGATCTTGGACTCTTTTCCAACCTTAATGGTTCTCTGATACATACACGATTCAAATACAAACCAGGTCTTGCTTTCTGTATTACAGACATTAAAAATGAGGCAAAACCCCTTTGTTTGTAAGGTATTATTAAACATGACCTTTTCAGGACGAGAATCACAGGACTGGTTGGCTTAAGAAACAATTGTACAAGTCAAAACAACACAATGACAGATACAACATGTAACAACACCAGAAAATGAAGTGACACTATGAACTCTGCCAGCTGAGACCCACACAATACTAATCTGGTGTTTTGAACACTGTCATTCAATCTGGCAGTTTTACTCTTCAAAAGAATTTCTATCAAGTTTGGAGCCAATCCAATCCCACTCTTAACTGCACACTACTAATGTTAGGGTGATTCTTTCACTGTCACACATAACTACAATTTCTATTCAAGAGTAAGAGACTTTGCAGCTAGAAGTGTGATAAAGATATTACTTTCAGCATTAATGTCTAGGGTCCTTATATCTGCTGGCTTATGTTAGCAAGACCCTTAACCTTTTGATAATTAGGTTTCTGCTACAAAACTGACACTGCACATGAAGCAGCAAAGTTTGTAGAGATTGTGCTGCTTTGATAGAATAATAACAAATCAGCTACCAAGAACATGTTGTCTTTCACTAACAAAATCCTCCAGTAATGAAGAAATTTGCTGCTGCTGCTTCTAAGACCAGCTCAACCCAAACATGAGAGGTGTCAAAGCAGTTTAAGGATGGGGTTTGATGTGTAACTGGAGAAAAAAAAAGGCAGTTTAAGCACATAGAAACTCTTAATTCCTAAGAATTATCTTGGTGACAGCACTCCAAATCAATTTGCACAAAGCAGAAAACCGGGTGATTCTAGTTACTTACTGAGCACGGTATTATTCACTACGTATCATTCAAGTCATTTATTAGCTGAAGACTGAACTTAGTCTGGGGGTACTTCAACTCAAGGCAATCCTCTGACACTTCCATTCCTACCTGGTAGCAGATGGCACAGATGTCATTGTGCTGCTCCAGCTGCTCCTTCGTGGCCACGGGCAGAGATTTTATCTTATTCACAGCATCTCTGCGAAGGAGGAAACTCTTCCAGCCCAGCTGGGCCCGCAGCCACACGTTGTAGTAGGAGTGGATGAAGATGATGACGGAGCCCATGACAGTCCACTCCCCAAAGATGGTTTCTGAGACGCCGTAGGCCACCACGCACAGAGCCACCAGGAACTCCAGCAGCCGGTACGTGCCGTTCACGTAATAGATCACATCGTCCATGTTCTCCACTGGCTCCTTCCTGAACTCCTCCACCATGAACAGAACATAAATGAACAGTGTCCCAAGCACCTGGAACACAGGGCAAGACCGTGAGCTCAGCCTTCAGTTCTGAACTGGAGCTTGAGGCAGTGCTGGCCATCGAGCTCTGTCCACACAACGCTCCTGAGCTGGACAGAGGGCAGGCCCCAAAGTAGGGAAATTAGTGATGAACTTCAAGACAAATAAAAGTTGTTTGCTGAATTGATTAAACAAGAGCACTGAGCATTTTAAAAATTAATAATAAAAAGTCCAAGTAATAACAAATACTTACTATATAAAACATTTCCTCTATTCACACTACTGTTTTTCAAACATCAAATTGCTTTCAAAGAGTTATAGCTAAGTAATGACACATAAATGAGTACTCTGGGAAAAAAATCTTTTTTACTATGATAGTTACCCTCAAAAGCCTTTTGGCTTTACAATTTGAAGTAGACTTCCATTCACCTCTGCTCTCAGCCTCAGACACAGAAAGAGATTTTATTATCACCCCTTGTAATTCTGCCCTTCTCTCATCCCTGTTCTTCTCTCATCCTGTATTTACCCCCTTAGAATAACAGGATCACAGTCAATGCAGGGCTGCATGGGGCTGATGTTCTCACCTGAAGAGAGGTTAGAATACTGCTGGAGATAATGATCAACAGCCAGAAATCCATGTGGAAAAACTGACAAATCATGTAGGCCATGTACGCGGGGAACACGAGTAGGAACAGACAGAGGCTGACTGCTCGGAAGTGCTTCCACAGACTCCTGCAAAACAACACAATAGGTTTTTATTTTTCAAGTCAGATTTGAGTGTCAGAATAAGAATAGAATGACTGCTGGATGTAGGCACGTTAGATGTTTGCTCAAGGCTTTAGCTTGTTGAAAGGAGTTTCTATTTTACTCAGGCACAGTCTCATTCCCAGCTTGTACACATGCCTACAACTGTGGAAAGTTCCCTCTCATCTGACCTTTGCTGTTTTCAATAGAAAGATAAAAATTATGGGCAAAATAAGTACTTGAGATACTGATCATTACAGATGGAAGTCCATTAAATTAAATTATTAAACATGTAACTGTTTGGACACTTCTCTAAACAAACAAGGTCTCCAAATTAAGTAATTCTTGCAACTCTTCTTCATGTTTTTGCTAATATGTGTGGGGCAAGGCTACTTCCTTTCATCATCAGATTTAACCCTGCTGCCTTTAAAAGTATATTCTCCAATTCAAAGATCACAAAAGAAGAAATGTAGCAGGACTTGAACATTTGTCTCTGCCAGTCCTTACTCTGCTCCTATCATCTACTTCCTAATCTCCTCCCCAGCCTAAACACACCATCAATCTTTTTACAGTCACCCACTTGTGAAGGCTTTCAGAGTATCTCCACTTATTTACTACACCACCTCTACTGGTTCCTCAGGTTGTATTTTAACCTCACTCAGCTCTGGCAAGGAGGTACAGAAAAAGTCAAAGCATTTGGAGGCAAAGAACAGCAGCACAAATTGATTCATTCAATACAGTCTGAAGAAACATCAGAGTGACTTTGACTTCTGCAGTTCTGTGTCTGTGGGTGAGGGAGGGAAGGGAGAGCTGAAGTGGAATTTATCAGTTTATCATTTATCAGGTTTGGCAGAAGAGTTAAAAGTCACTATCCCCACAGTCTGCTTGTTTAAGCTGGGCATCTGCTCCTATCCTGGCTCTACTCCCTTTCCCTCTGTTTCTAACCTGGAAGTTAACTTGCTGCAGACAGAACACCTCTAAGCTAAACAAAATCTACACATAAACAAACCTCCTCTGTTCATTTCTTCACTCACAGGTTACAGGAAGAGAAAAGACAAACGCAATTGACAAAGATAAAAGCAGATTAATTTGAGAACACCACATAGCCCCAATACAGCTCCTCAAACCACAAATGAAACTGAACAATCCCACACAATCCAAACATGTGGGACTCTAAGGCAAACCTTCCACCTCTTATTCTGTGCCAGCAAAACGTATCATTTTGGGATCACAAAATAAATAGGTTTTACAATATCTAACAGAAGGTCACTCCTAGAAATTTCCCACCCTCTATAGATGTGAGATCACTGCTTTAGAGGGAAACCCACCCAGCTGCAGAGGAGGTTAAGAAAAACCATTCTGCAAATCCACACAATGGAGTGTGGGTGGGGAAAGCACAGTCCTGGATTTGCTTAACTGGAACCACAAAACTAGAGAACTTGGACTAGAAAAGAAATCTGCATACAGAGAAAAACCCAGGCAACTTTACAACTACTAAAACCCATCAATTACCAGTTTATCACCTCCTAAAAGAGCATTGAGTAACTCTCAGTTTAGGAAACCAGTCTCTTACTTGTCCCTTGAGGCTCCCAATGCCAAGACAATGGGATCAGCAATTTCCAGCATGGACTGAAGGATGGATGCCACCACAATGAAAAGAATAATACTGAGCAGGAATGCCCGATGCACAACTTGGAGCTCAATCAAACCTGTCTGCACGGCCAGGATCAGGAGTGTGACTCCTTCAGTCATCCCCCTGCAGATCAACACAGGCAAAAAACCAAACAATCACATCTCTGTGTCAATGCTGGTTCAAAAGAACATCTAGGAACACCAGGAAATAAACTGTCTGCTTCTGTCACAACCTTTCATATGTCACTGGTTTTAGGTTTCACTGGTGTCCCTGGAAGGCTTTAACCAGGGAGGGATGTTTTCAAAGTGCTGAAGTGCTGGGCTTAGCAACCAGCAGATTTTGCTCCTGACAAGCAGTGTTTGGGCTACATCCACCTCAGACACCACCTGGCACGAAGCATTTTAAGGACACAGTTTACACAAATTACCAATTTTGCCATTTTTCAGTTTATCCTCCTTGCACCTAAACCAAATACAGCTGTCAACTTCTTTCTGTCTTGGAAACTCAGGGCGACTTTAATCCCTCTGAGGATCGCCACAGCTATTTGATGCAATAAAGTACATGCTTCACCAAAAGATGTTTTTATATAGACTACTTTTATGCAGCCCCAATTTATACCCTTTTTGCTTCCACATCCTGGAATCCAAGATGAAAAACATTCTTTTGCAAATGGTATCAACCCTCTATAGAGTTATGGGCCGGCGTAACAGGAAAGGCAGTGTCAGGATCCCAATTTCATATTAGACAAGTTGAGACAACCCTGAGAAAAGGCATTTTGGCTATTTCCCATAACAATTTACAAGCAATCCATATAATGCTGTGTTTTAAACCTCACAGATTACTAATGTTTCATACATGATTAGAGGGGAGATGAGGAAATGAAAATATCAAGTGTTTATATTATGCAAGCATGTGAAAATTTTTCAGTGACTCATGAAAATAAAAGCAATAGTAAATCCCAAGTAACAGCCCTGAATTTGTGCAGAAATGAACCATCTCCCAAGAAGTCTGTGATAAGTATTTTCACCTCAAATCTTTCCAATGCCCAGACTGGCATACAAAAATCTGTCAAAAGGTTAAGAGTCAAAAAACTGCAATGCCACCCTGCGTTTTTATATAAATCCCCTTTTTATCTTTCTTTCAGACAACGAGGCACTTACCTGTTCATAGCAGGATCGTTCATGAACGCTCGGTAACCCTGCAAGTAAAACTTGCAGAGAGTCAGAACTCCCAAAGCAACAAAAGAGACTGTGAACACCAATCCCAGCAGTGAGTATGGAGTGCTACAGCATTCGGCAATACTGCCAGGAGAGAGGGAAAGAAACAAAAAGAAAAAGTTAAAAGCAACGTGATTGAGCTCTCCCCTTGTCCTGTTAACTGTGCAATTTGGTTTTAAAGCAAAATTGGACTGGTTTAATGAAAATGTTACAAGTTCTACACTGCCATTAAGTCTTTCAATACCAGAAAAAGATGAGATGGATTTTATAACTTCTTTCCAAGATTGGAGCTCATTGCAGCTCCCCCTTGGAGGCAGGGCTGTGCTGTGACATCCCTGCAGTGCCCTCGGCACAGGGCCACGTGGCGGCACTGTCCTGCTGCCGCTGGGCTTCGGAGCCACGGAGCCAGCCCAGAGCCTCCACACACTGAAGTCACTCGCTGGAATTTCACCCAGTACCACCAAGATGGAGTCACTTAAGCAATGTTCTCCTCCTACCAACAATAATGCACACCGACATCAAACTAATAAATCCTGTTGGGAGACTGGGGCTTTTTGTCAGCGTCCCCACCAGGGTCAGGTGGGCAACACTTGTCTTTGGAATGGCTGAGCCTGAAGCAGCAGAAAAAGCCAGCAGAGAAGGCTCTCCTTCAGCTGGTTTCTTCCTCTCCTTTGCTACAGCAAAGTCCCAGAGATCAAGACCCCAGACTTCATTTGACAGCTGCATCATCCACTTCCAGGCTGCTCTTCTACTGGCCCTGGCACTGTGATATTTGAAGCAGCCCAAACTACAAAATGTGCTCTGGGTTCAGAAACACAGCCAATTGCAGGTAAAAATAAAGAACCAGCTCCCAGCCAGGGGTTACACATCTGGAAATACTCATATGCATAATCCAAGGTAATACGCTGACACATTCATTAAATCAAAAAACAAAATCTTTATTTGCTCCTCTGGACAGTAGTCTTGAGAGAGGAATTGTCATGGTCAAAACCATGTCCTGCTAATTAACTGAGTGATGAGTGAAGCAGCCCAGTGCTCTGACAAGAGTTTTGAGGAAGCACGTGCTTCAAAAATAAACAAAGCTCATCCAAGAGGCATCTACTTTGTCTCTTTCAGTGACTACTTAAACCTGAAGCCTTTGAAAACAATTCACTGCAGCAAATGTTGATGTATTTACATACACTATTTACAGTACTTGTGGTAAGCCTTCAAATTCTGCCTGTTTACCAAGCCAAGGGGGGCTGAAAAAGCTTTTAGATGTTCCTGCTGATCAAGATAGTGAGAAACAGTATTTAAAGCAGTTATTTATGTAGGGTATTTGAGGAACTCTAAATTTTTCTTTGAAATAAATTATCAGTAATCAAGAATCCTGGTTTTTCTGGATTTTTTTAAGAATAATGTTAGGACTCTTCTTAAACTTGATCTACTGTGCAAGGGTCCCAGAGGAACTTACGGACTCAAGAGATGCCTGGGGAGCTTTACTATGTTTATGTGTCAAGCAGAAGTTTATAAATTGTCCCAAAGAGCTGAACTCTTCATGGCTTCTCAAAAATCACGGCAGTTACAAACCCATGGAAAAGATTTTGAGAGGAACAAGAACAATAAAAGGTGTGAAATAGTTTTAAACAGCAAATATTGAGCAAGAGCTTCCCAGTCTGGGAAGAACACTTGGGCTACTCTCAGTTTTCAAGAAAGCAATTTGATATCCGTGTCTCCCCTCCCCAATATATGAACTGAGGGGCACTGAATGAAATTATATAGATTTAACCAATCAAAATGGATTTTTCATTATAGAGACAAGGCTGAGCTGTGAAAATGCCTCACCTCAGAATCTTGTGTACATGGGCTCGAGGGCAGAAACCACAAACTGATGGAAGAGTTTTTTGAGGATTACTGAAATACTTATTAGCCACACCCAGCTAATACAGCCTGACAGAAGCTGTTGGATGCAGGACTGGATGTGTCCTAGGAAGCATCCTATTTCTCATCTAATGGGTGGGTGTCCTTCCAGGAACTCATCTGCAGCCACTGCAGGGAACTGGATCCCAGGCTCATCAGATTGGTCTGATCCAGCACAGCCACTCCAACCTCCTCAGGAGGAGTTGTGAACACCCCAACTGCTCCCACCTGATTTCCAGCCCCAGTTTTAAGCAACCCTTCACTTAAAGGGCACAGATGCAGAATTCCCTTGTTTTCATGGAAGAGCACATCTTTTCTTCCACTTTATTGAACAGCCAGCACTACATTACTACCTGACCTGACAAGGTACTTCAGCTCCCTCCTAGGGGTCAGAGGCTGTTAGTGGTACCATTAGTTTGTGTTTTTAAGATGAATCAGTGTTTTGTCCCCACTTTGCCACAACTAGAAAGAAGTATAACAATATGGTTTAGGAATAAACTCAACTTCAAGGAAAAGAATTGCTTCTCCTCTACTGTAACAAAACTAAAATTGCAAAAGAAATTAACAGGATGAAAAATTTCAGACCCCAGTGGTTTAGTTAACAAGCAGGTAACATAGTGCTTCTGCATAATGCAGGGTGACACCATAAGCAATTTTAATACTATATGCAGTAAAAATCCTTAGCATTTCTCCTTAATGATAATTAATTTTGACAGCTTACAGGATGGCACCATAGACAGATACAGCAAGGCAAGAAAAAGCCCAGCAACTGGAAAGTCTGACTGGAAACCTTTAGTGATGAAGAAGTTACTAATCAAACAGCAGAACTAATGATGTATGATCCCTAAAGACTCTGTCCTGTGCTAGCTGCCTGTGTTTAGACAACTATTACCCCTTTTTTCCCCATGCCTCTATGGTATTGTACCTAACCTGCCTAACCCAACTTCTGCAGCACTCCCAGCTCCTCTCTGCCCTGCATTCCTGCTCCCTCTGTATGCACAAAAAGCTGAAAAAGGCACATAGAAGCCAAGAGAATCCCTCCAATGCTGCCTTCTGGTAACAGCACCAACAGACCTCTATCTTTTACCTTACAACCTTCAAACTTTATAAAATTTTATGGACTATATAACTTTTTATGTTTTTAGAAAGCTTTTACAAATCTAGTATATTTCTGATCTTTACACTTCTGCCACATTAACCACTGGGCTCAGAAGTTGCTTTGGGAGTTGGGTGCTTTGGCTGCTTGGATGAACTCAAGAATGTGTCCCCCACCAAAATGATGAAGCAAGACTCCATCCAAGGCTCAGAAAGCAACACAATCATGAATAAGATGGACTGAACTTCAGCTGAAATATCTCAGACTTAAAACCAATTTATATACTGAAAACAACTTCTGGACCAAAGCTCTAATTGTGGCTACTCCTTCTTCAAAGGAATATTTTGCTTTCTTTGGGAGCTCTCCCACAGTTCTATTAATGTCTGCTCTGATTGGGATCCATGCTTTTGCAGGACAAGCTTAACAGGGCTTATATGCATGGTCACTGCAATAAGGACAAATATTTGTTGGGTATCCAAGTGCAATAAATCCAATATCCACATCTCATCTCTAAAAGAGCACAGATATTCATTTCAGAAGATAGTCCAAACATAAAACCAACTATCTGCAGGCTCCTGAATTACCTGGTCAAGAAGAGGAAGAGGAGCCTCTCTCTGGAGGCAGGCTGGTCCCGTGTACTGAAATAGGAATAGATCTGAAGAGCAAATAAGACGAGCCAAAACACCATGAAAAGCACTGGGACCACCAGCTGGTTCCACAGAGACATTCCCAGTGCCAGGAGCCCATACACCTCCACCACCTGGGAAGACACAAAAAGGCAATTTGTTATTGAATCACAGCACTTGGGATTTGATAACAAAAGGAAAGTGTCAACAGTCACAAGGAAGGCAAGGATAATCCACATGACATCAGCCATCCCACAGGAAGAGAGGAGGTACATCAAAGTCCAGTTTGACAAAGGCAGAGCTCAGGTTCAGCAGTGACAGATTTCAGGTCTGCCTGGCAGGAGGCAGAAGTACCTGACTCCAGCAGCAAACCCTCAAACAGCTCAATGTCCCTTCCTACAAACACCTGGCTTGGAGCTGCTCCCTGCAGCCCACTCACAGCTAGAGGGGTGAGGACACGTGGCTCTGGGTCACACCAGCCCCTCAGATCCTCTTGCCCAGTTTAAGTCACAGCAGTGTTGTTCTCTCTGTAGCTACTGCCGAGTCACTGCACACATCAAACACTGAAATGAGTCATACCATTAAAAAAAAGGAGTAAATCTACTTTGCTGACCTGTTTTTAAGGAAAGAATTTTACACCCCCTCACATTTTATGCTTAAGTATCTCAAAAGGATCACATACCTAATCCACCAAGCGTTTTGAAATTCATGCTTAAGACTTGTGTTGGACGACTCTGAAGCTCAAAGTACTTCCCTTGCATTGCAAAGATTAAGTTGCAATCATTTCCAAGAAGCTGGAACTTCATATAGCTGGACTTGGGTCAAAAGGAAACTGCTCATAGCTCCTAATTCCTCATCACCTGCTTCCCACAATGACATAGAAGCCATCAAGGCAAGGAAGTTTTCGGAAATGCTAAAAAAGCTGAAAAGCACAAGGGATACGACACTCACGGGACCTGCTGCAGCACTGGGGCTGATGGATAAGCAATATGCTGCTGGCAGGGACACAGGGCCAAGCTCCTGCCTTGCTCACAGACTTGTCAAGGAAGTGCACCTGCCCTCAGGAAACTCCCCTGGCCTGGGAGCAAGGCAAGCAATCCTGTGCAGCTCCTGGCACAGTGCTCCACCACATTGGAAAAGGGTCAGCTACGCTCATAACGCAGATTCATAACAGTGAGACGTTTCTGGCATCTTCTGCTGCAAACAGGCAGCCAAGGTTCTGGGCCTGCTTTTAAATTATACCACTGGGCACAGCCTAACACACACAAGCACAAAAAGCTGCCCTGGTCCACCTGTTAGAGCTCTCAGGAAACACTCCTGGTGTTTTTAACATCCCAGTATTCACTAAGTTTTGACACTGATATCGAACCCACGATCAAATCAAGCCTAAAATAGCTGGATTTGTGTGTAAACTCTCAAACACCAGGACAGCACTGAGAACCAACAACAATGGAAATACAAGCACAAAAATATCCCAGTTGGAATGGCAATATCCTCCTCTGGAATACACATCTAGGCTTGATTTGTAGCAGAGTTACAACCAGTTACATGAACACACCATGAGCCAATGTTTTTTCTGCTGTTTCAGGAACACAAGCAAAGAGCAGCAACTTCTTTAAAAAAAAAACCCTGGGTTTTGCCAGTACAATGTGAAAACCACTCACAATTATTCATTGCAACTCTATTACGTGTATTTAGAAAAGCAGCATCCAACATTCTTATAAACCCAGTGCCACATTACAAATTTTCTGCTATTTTTTCTGCATTCCCATGGGAAAAACACTTTATGCCCCCTGCATAAAAAGCCAGGAGAAAGAGTATGTTCATTGCCCAAGGGCCAGGAAAACAAGGAATACTCCATGATTACTGTAATACAGCCTGGCATGGAAAGACTTGAAATACTGGGACAGGGGAGGGGGGAGACAAACAATTCTAGAGATGAGGAACAGACTTGGGTTACAGCAATATTTAGGACTCAATTCTGACAAACAAAAAATCAGCAATATTTAGGACTCAATTCTGACAAACAAAAAATCAGCAAGAAACAACTGTTTTTCCCCTTCAACCTGAAGTGTATTTGCAATTAGAACATTTGTAAGATGTTAAAGTGTTTTAAACTTAAATGTCTAATAAAAAATAGGTACAGGTCTCAAATCTACATCTAATCTGAATTTGACTTCAGAGAGCCAAATTTCGCATCCATTCACGTACATGGAAAATGGCAGAGCTGGTTCCAACCTTTTGGAAGGCTTTGAGCTGTACAGACATACAGCTGTTTTACCCCAAATGTTGCCACCCATGCACAGTAAGCATGATATTTCTATTCTCACTGGAAAACAGGATATTGAAGCTTTGCCAGTCAGCTTCCAAATTACTTTTAAATCAGCAAAACTACAAGCCAGGGGAGGCTTTGATTGGATATCAGGAAAAATTTCTTCACTGAGAGGGCGGTCAGGTGTTGGAAGAGGCTGCCCAGGGCAGTGGGAGTCACCATCCCTGGTTGGATTTAAAAGATATATAAATGTGGCACTAAGGAACATGCTTGAGTGGTTGGACTTGATGATCTCAGAGTTCTTTTCCAACCTAAACAAATCTGTGATTCCATGAATGAGGTCAGACCAATGCTAGGTGCTGTACAAACACAGAAGGATAATCCTGTTCCAAAGACCAACTACATACAAAATAAATAACCAGACATCACTGATGAACATGACAGACTGAGACCTTGGCACAGCACACACCTCCTGCTGCCAAGTTTTTGTTTGTGTATGACAGATATGACAGCAAACAAGAGCTTTAAAGAAGGTTTTGAAAGAGCTTAACAAGTTAAGTTTTCAGTCTGTTTCTGGACTGAGGCAAAAAACCCCAGTGGCTTTGTTTGAAAAAAAATCCAGGCAGTGACAAGAGCTGAAACAGCAGCTCAGTCAAAAGCCAAGCAAGCATCAATCTTTTTATATTGAAAAATAGAGATGGATATGTACATATATAAATTTTATATTAAAAAAACCAAGAAATACAATGTTTCTGTATCACTGAGAGTGTCTCTTGATCTAAACATATATCAGATGTCAAAGCATTAAGAAAATGGACATGTCAGAGCAGTCTTCTTGTTTGAGGTCTCAGTAATGTTGCTGCTCTAAACAAAATACCACAGACTTTTCAAATCACTGTGCAAGTTACAAATCACTAAGTTAGTGATTATTAGAGTCAACACAGCTTCACTGTCACTCCCAATTTAACACTTCTATAATTACAAACACTTTTCATACAGAAAGTGTTCCTTGAAATGAACAGCTACTACATGAATGCCCAAGGATTACCTTCCTCACTTAATACACCTGCAAATAAATTCCAGTCTGACACAATCTTGTCTTTTAGCCTGGATTTGGGAAGGAATAACAAATTCCAAGCAAAGTGGCCATGCTCAGCTGGCCAGCAGCATAATTCATGCTCATGCCTTAACTGCTCACCCATCCAAAACTATCATAAATTAAAGAAAGAAGATGCTATGAATTGGAGCTTATTCGGTTGGATAAGAAAGGATGAGTTAGCACACAAACACAGGTGCACAGAAGACAGCTGAAGTTGGGGTTTTTTTTTTACTTCTTTCCTGCATAAAAGGCTTAGAAAAAAGAATGGCTACATCTCCCATCTCACCTGGACAAGCTCTCTGTAGGCAGACTTCGCCAAGTTATAGGGCACCAGCAGATTCGATGCCAGGAAGTAGAGAACTTCCAAGCCGGTGAAAATCATGGCGAATTTGTTGATGATGACGATGGTCTCGAGCGGGACGAGGCAGAGCCGAGCCAGCAGAGGGAGCATGTGCGCGGAGAAGAGCCAGATCTGCTTGGTCTTCATGACGCAGGAGCAGAGCGTGCACACCACCAGCTGCCCTGGAAACGCGACACAGCAGTTCAGAATCAAGCTGATTATCCCCTTCAGGAAAAAGCGTATTTTTAATACGTTATCTTTCCAGAACACCGTTATCAACATCCAGCACATTATGACGGTTCTAAACTAGGACATCCCTGTTACGAAACCGGGCTCCTCTCCGTGTCTTTTGCTGGGTTGCTAAAGTTACCCTTTCCAAAGTGTGCACAGTGAATGCTTTCACTTCCCAGATTAGCGAGCTGTAAACCCAAAACACATGCAGAATCAGATTAATAAAGCCCCAGGAATAAATCATACAGAGGATAACCCAACAAGCCAGCCCTCTTTTTCCTCACCACCCCCAGCTCAGCTGAAATCTCATCAGTATCTGTACACACGGCAGCTTTTCTGAAGCCCAACTACACTATTTCATCCTGACCTACACAAAAAAGCAATCAGAGGTCCCAAATGGCTTTTAGAGCAACAATATTTACACTGTCAAGAGGAATTACTGACCAAGAACAGCAACAGGAGAACAGCCAGGTCAGCAGCTGAGACAATAATTTCATAATGCCCTGAGGCAGTTGCTCAGAATGATCACTGAAGCTTGCAAGTGACAGATAATTAACAACTAAATTCTCTTTAATAGCTGGTGGGGACACAAGCATGAGCCCATCTCTCCAAACACCCACAGATTTGGAGGGTGGTATCTCTGAAGCACTAAGATCACTTCACTATAACTGCTCCCATTAGACACTGAAGTTGTACCCTTGATGCCAGACAAAACTGAATGGGGCAAAAGGCACATTGCCTGGATAAGAACAATCTTCACTCATCATTTTGCAGTAAGGAAGAAATTTATGGCAAATTATTTGAAAACAGACCCTTGTTCACAATCTATGTTAATTTATATCCAAATGCCACAAGATGTGGTACTAAATTAAAGTCCTAATGCCCTGGTTAGGAACGACCTCCATAACGTTTGCATTTCATAACTCTCCCTGAAACCAGGAGTTGGCCTTAGGAAAAGAGAGGAACCAGACCAAGGCCAGTAACATCTCTAGGTCAGCGCGAACTCCATGTGCTCACATAAGCTCACTGACCTTGTAAGCCCTTCTGGATGGGCTGGGGAGGGAAGCTGTGAGAGCAGAAAACAGAAGTACCAGGGTTTTGCTTTCATTCTGCCAAGCTTCCCTACCTAGGGCAGGACTTCTGTGCTCAAAATAACTGCAACTGATCTGAAAGCAATCTCTAATCTCTATTAAATCACCATACAAAGTTCTCCTTCCTTCACACTGTCCCCTTTCAAGTTGAATTCCTACTGTCAATTTGATAGATGTATTTCTGAATTAGCAGATGTCTCTGCAGAACAAGCACCCTTGCTCTCAGCAAGATGCTACGAGTATACTGGGTCTTCTGAGCCTCAGAGAAAGTTACTCTACTCATCTCTTTAGACGTTCAGCAGACTCCAGCTCTGAAGCATTCTCCCTCTGCTTTGTTGTTCTCTGCCCACACACACGTTGCTACAACCCTATTTAAGACACCACCAGCACACTGCTGTGCTGTCATATTCAGGAGCCTGGCAGGCAGCTTGCGAGGATTTCTGCAACTCATGGTAACTAAGGCAACTCAGCTTCACACACAAAGGGGCACAAACACCAGCATCCAATGTGTTCTTCAGCATTTAATAAGTGTCATCATCTGAAATCAAATATTGCAACAGCATCACATTAAACAATCCAGTGCTCTGGGATGACTGGAGCTCTCTGATCACAAATTGGAGCCTCTGAGTTCAGTCTCAGCAAACAGCAGAACCTGCTTTCCTCCAACAGCCACGTGTGCTGTGTGCTGCTCACCCCTGCTCAACTCTGGCCCTCACACCCTTTCAATCTAAACATTGATCAAAAGTTACTTGTCATGGGAAGGAGAATTGTACACACCATCAAAAGAAAGCCTGAATGTGACCAGTGGAGCTTTGAGTGATGGTACTTCCCATTTTAAATGGGGGTAGCAGTACCTTAGTTCAGCACAGCCAATCTCTCTGCAGTAAATCACACTTTATCTGCAGGTGGAGCTGCACAGTGTCAGTCATCAACATCACTCAGCAGAATTAGCCAGAGAAAGTAACCTCACATGAAATCCTAGATTTTAACACTCTAGGTATCTGCTATGACTATCAAATCCAGGTGAATGTTTGCACCCTGCAAACTGAAATGCTGTGGCCTGAAAACTGAAAAACACAGCTAATGTACCCAACAGCTGCAGCACCCCTGGAAAACACCAACCAGGGTCCTCTGCTAGGGAATGAGGCAATAAGGAAGAAATTCATTGTGTGAACTTCCTGGCCATTCTTTTCCCTTCCCCAAACCTCCACAGACACATTAAACATTGCTGACAGGCAGCCAGAGCCTCTCAGCTCATAAGCTAATGGAAAATGTTCAACAAGACAGCTGACATGGCACAGCCACTTGGAGTAGTGAAGCACCTTTATTTCATTCACAATTTTAGAAAGCTGATGTTAACAAACTCCCTGGCTACATCAGTGACTTACTCAAAAATAAGGTACCCTAAAGGTAATATAAAACCCCATTACTGGGCCATAAGAATAAGCAAGTCTTCATGGTAGCATCACTTGGAAAACCACACAGCAGCTTTGAGAAGTTCATAGCTGATCTGCTCCCTAAGTGGCTCACTCATCCAAGGAGCCATCTCTAAAGACATTCACTTCCTCCATCCAGCACTTAGGAACACATTATTATCCCTAGATAAGTCATCAGGCTGAGTTAAATGCAGGGGAAGAAATGTTTGTGAGATTCCATTCCGAAAGTATTAATGAATAAAAGCATTAACAAAAGTTATGTTTGTGAACCAACTGCTACTGTACATCACTGCCTTAATTCTGAGCAGAACTTCAGGAACCAGAGAGGTACCAATAGGAGCATTTTTCCATTCCCTCATGCACCTGCTTTGGTGCCTGTCAGCAGTGCTGCAGCACAACACCCTGTCAAAATGTTTGAGAAAAAGATGGAGCAAAGCACCTGTACATTCATTTTGCTGTGAGGATGACACCACTCAGTGCTATGCACCCCTGAGACTCCAATGAATAAACACCCTTGGATACAACAAATCTGAGAAAACATTTCATATTGATACAAAACACTGTCAGGCCTCACAGACCACTTTCACAATTCTTCCCCAAAGATGACTGCTTGTCATCAAGACCAAAATTACGTTTTCCAGTTGGCGTTGAAAGAATAAGGAAAATGAAGAATGGGGATATTAAATATGTTAACACATACACATTTGATAGTACAGTCACAAGCACCTATTCCTGAAACACAATTACAGTAAGAGGACACTTTAGTCTGATACCCACTACAACCCTAAAGTGTATGGAATAAAATCATTCTTTTTCTCACTTGTTTTTGGTCCCTATTAAAACCTAAATGCAGCATGCTGGGTTTGACTCTCAGTTTAGTTTTTAAGTGCTATTGAATGACACAGTGCCTCCTGATCTTTACCTGCCCAGGCCTGCAGGATGCTTTGTGAAGCACTCTGAGGGATTCTGCTTTACCATAAAACCCTGCATTGCACCTGGGAGAGATTCACAGGACTAATTACAAACATTTTCTCATAAAAAGCATGCCAAAAGCTTTAGGTATACTTTGGTGTCATTTGATGAGACAGGAAAATATATCTAGACAATGATATTTAAATAATCTTTCCTTGAAAATTACCAGTTACTTCTATTAAAAATATTAAAATCAAAGAGAAATGCTACATTTGAAAGTAAGGATGCAAGAAAACAAGAGATGGGTAAATTCTGTCAGACCTAACATACTGTAAAGTAGTAAAACCATTTTTATCTGCCAGTAGCAGCTGCAAGTAAACAGAAAGCAGCTGAGTTTTGCCAACAGTAGTACATGGTTGACTAAATCTGTCAATAATCTGATGAAAACCATAGATCTTAGTGAAAGGAATTAAGGAAGATTTTTCTTCCAAGCTTGTCTCAGGCTTCATTTTAAAATACACATGGTGTATATATGTGTATGTGTATTCCAGTATCCTCTTAGGAGAACATATGGTTTGGTGTAGCAACCTTAACACTGAATTTATTCTCTTCCAGTCAAAGTTCAAAGGGTAAGGAAACACTCTGGCAAGTCCAAATCTTCATGATTTATTTAGGATTTTTAGGTAGGGAAGTCATCTCTGCCATTAATCAAACAATTTAAATGTGTTTGACTTGTTATTCTTTAACTCTTTAAGTAGAAATATCCTCAGGACTCTGTAAAAAAACCCAGTAGCCTGTAGTCCCATGCTCACACCCACCAATGCATTTCACTAGATTTTGTAAGAGAATGATAGTGTTTAGCTATAAAGCCAATAAAGAATTAATGTGTACAACACCTGCATTGACAAAAACACTATAAATGCACGTAAGTATTGAAATTTCTACAGTACTTTCCACATAAAGGTTATTATAGACACTCCAGTTGCTCTGAATCAGACTGCATAGTCTGAGAATAACAGAGGCAGAGCATAACAAACACACCTGGAAAATATTTCAGAGCTGCAAGTATGGGGTATTTGTAAGTCAGTGGCACAGAAAAAGTCAGGCAGAATACAGCTTTTCTCCCATGCCTCTTGCATATTAATAAGAATCACAACAAGTTAAAGTAATAAAAGAGATTTGAAACCAAGAGGTAAAACATGCATAGGTTCCAAGGAAGGAAATGAGAGCTCCCTCCTCTCAATTATTTAAAGCACTTACCTACTAAAGCAGTCATGAAACGGTTCATAGAGAGAGGCTCCAAGTACATTGGTCCTTCATAGCCTGATTCCAGTTCACTCCTCACATAATCCCTAAAAAACACAAACCCACAAACTGTTAGGATCCATCTGATTCAGACAAGAAGCAATTTATTCATTCCACATATATGTAACTTCAGTGTAGGTCACAGCCAATTAACTAAATTGCAAAAAGCAATATTAACATTATTGTTCAAGCAGCCCTGCTGATGGAAGGATCCAACTGAGGCATGACTTAAGCGAGAGCAGAATTATCTGTAATTAGACTCACTGGCAGAGCTGTAAAAATCCTTTGGGACATCTAAGCTGTTCTTCAGAGCATGGCCTCAAAACTGTTATTGACAAAGCCTCTTAAGCACCATTCCATTTTTAAGTATCCTTATTAAGTGTTTTTCTCCTTAACAATAATTTCTTTTCCCACCAGCAATGTGTGGAAAAAAAAACTGAGAGCTTGACAGAGAGACCTTTCAATTTAATGCTTATAGTATTTTGCACTTAAGAAGTTCTTTACATTCAATTAAAAAATAAGTATGAAAGAAATGCAGCAGTCATGGACTAGAGTCAGGAACAGAGTTGCTACATCACCCCTTTGTCCAGTCCAACACGATTTAAAAATTTAGTTCTATCCCATCAGATATTTACAAACTGGTAAAACACTATTGACAGACACAGGAAAAGAGCCTGAAAATCTGTAATTCCCCTCAGAAAAGGTGGGCTGGGAGGGTGGGCTTTGGCAACCGGAGTGAAAGGTCAAGAACCTGAGGACTCTGGGCAGTTTTCTGCAGTTGCTTTTCACCACTGCCTCTGCCCTTGAGTAGGTTAACACCTCAACAGAACTCAAATGTGAACCTCACACTAAGAGAAGGCATTTCACACTTTCAGAAGCTGATCCTGGACAGGCACAGCAGGAATTCTGCACTGGCTCCTTAACCCCCTGCCATCAGACAGCAGGCAATACTCCTGACCTTCCACATCCAGATCCCCAGCCCATTTTTCTGCCGTGCCCTGTGACCCTTCCTGCTCCACTCCTGGGCAGCTGCAGCTCCACCCTCACCCTCCTTAGGGCACCACCAGCTCTGTATCAGCAGCACAAAAACCCTGTGTTTGCTTCTGATCCTGCTCAGGACTCACATCTACCTGCATCACACCCCGGGAACGCCAGACAGACACGCTTGGTCTGACCCCGCACGGAGCTCGCTGAGTCTGTTTGCTCGAGGGGCAATTCAGTTATTCAGTGTTTATTTTTATCAGTGAGGCAAGCCACACTTGCTGGGAACAGATGCAGACAAAGCACAGCAAAACAGGACTGGAAACCACAGCCAATACAAGAATTGCTCTTTTTATTTCAGTGCAGAAATAGATTCAACTTACTGCTACTGGGACCATTCACTTCTTCCCAGAAATGCAGGAATATACCCTGCTCCTAGAATTAGCTTGCTATCCCAAGTAAAGGCATTCACATTTTCACTTGCAAAAAAATCTCTGGAATTCAAGATATAAATCTCAAAGTACTAAAACAAACACTTCAAAGCCTGTTCTTCATAGCTGACAACACTGCCTACTCAGAGCAGCTTTTCAAGTGTCATAGTATATGTGAGGTATGTTGAAATGAGTTCTTTAGGTGCAACCTACAATTAAAAACACATGAGGACTGAAAAGGCACCTAAAATGACAATTCTAGACAGAAATCTTCCCCCTGTTCTCCAGGTATAGCTAAGCACAAGTGCTTTTTTTTCACCTTCCAAAATCCGTAAGGTTGTAATCCTTCAGGCAAAGGAATTTTTTTACTTATTTACATCATATGGACCAGCAAAAAGCACTTTCTGAAAGCATCAGCAACACAAACAGGATACTCCATCAGTTACAAAAGAGAAAAAAATAAGAGCACTTGCAAGATGCTGGAGATGGCTTTTTGTCTTAGCAAAATCACGCTCCATCCTCAAATTCTGGGTGGAAACACTAGCTATGTCTAAGCTGCTGGAAGGAAAGCAGTGAAGGCATCAAGTTTTTTCTATATTTGTTAGGAAACAGGTTATAAAATCATCCAGGATACCAAATGCAGCAAGATGACCTTACACAACTTAGCCAAGAGACACGAACAAAGCTGCACTTACAGTTGCTTCTTCAACACCAGAACGTGCTTGGAGATGACCCAAATTTCTTCGAGCTACATTTCTTGCTGTTGTCTGATTCAGCCATCTGCACAGAGGTCTGCACTTGCCTGAATTCTCTAAGTAACTCTCAATTATAACTGAGCTTTAGGCCCACCAGTTTGGAGAAGCAATGTTTTAAGATCTCCTAAATTTTTTAAACAGTATTTGTAGCTGATGTCTGAATGAGGAAAGTGAAAGCAATGATTCTCCTATTACCAGTACAAACACAAGGATCTTTTGGCACAGACACCAATCAGAAGATGCCTCGAACAGCTGCAGTGCCATACAAGATGCTGAAAAAAGCAAGTGCCTGCACTCAATTTTGATCAATTAAAGCTGTATTAATCTCCAGCTTTTACATTTGAGGATTGTTCACTTTATTGCAGCAGCGTAAGAAAACAAGAATGCTAAAATCATTATTTACTAGTTAATGAAATATGACTGAAACGACACTACTTTGGAAAATTAGGATTTAAGAATAAAGCCTAGATCAGACTGCCTGCTGCTCATTCTGTAGATGCATTCCCAGCCTCACTTAACCCAACTGCTGGCCTGTCAACAGGTACCCATGGACAGCCATGACTTAATTGCTCCAATAGTGATCATTTTTCACAAGCGATCATTTTTTGTTACTGGAGTACAAAAAGGTCTTCCATTACTAAAAATATGCTTTATAATTGACTGACATAAGGTACAGTGGTTATCTGACCTATCTGACTCATATTGCTGACATTTACTTTGGCTGATTAATCTCTGCTGTCAACATCAAACATGCTCTCATAGGTTTCTAATGTCTACAGACATTCTTAAAATTAAGTGTATTTTAAGTTTATCCATAAGAAACAACTCAGTCTCTTGCTCCCTCCCTCCTCATTTTAAGCTCTGTGAGGCTCAACACACTTGGGATACAATCATAATAAAACTGCAAAACATGAAATAAGATAATGATGTGAACTCCAGTTTTGCAGTAACAGCTTGTTTAATCGCATCACTTCTGTTCTGCATAACTGCATCACTTATTTTCTCAAGCTGCTTTTTGTTGGAATTGGGTAAAAGAAATGTGATTCTTCTAAGCAAGACATTTGTGCTACTACATATAAAATAAAACCAGCATCCACCTTCCTTGTCAGGAGTGGCAGGACTGTTGTAAATTAGCTTAGTTCGCTGAATTCTTTTAAACTGCATTCTTTTGTCTGAGTAGTTTTCTTTAGCATGAGTAGCTGAAGTTGTGGAGTTCCCACCTAGGAAAGCTGAACTTACCTTGAACCTCTGCTCAGTTACATGAAGGCAGGCCCTGAGACCAGTGTGAACTCTGGTTCACAGCAGAAGCTGCAACCCAGATAGAAGCAGCCAACACTCACCTGGAGACAGAGAACAAGAAGACCCCAGACCACCCATCACTGGAGCACATGAAGAGTGGGTGAAGGATGGGTGCATTGACTGGAAGGGTACAAAGACCCAGGGATTTCTGTGTTCTGGGTCTCTGGCTGGAGGCACCCAGCTCAAGCTGCTCCTGTTGCTGTGGCACTCCATTATTAAACTAATTGTTCTTGGAACTGGAAACTGCTGCAGGAAACCAGATGGGATCTCAGACCACTTTCACAACTTCTTGTCTCCAAATACCCAAGTGCTGGCATCGGGTGAGTTCACCAGGTACCTCTGGAGGAGGAGGCATTCAGGGGTCAATGTTAAAACTCCCTATGCAGATTTGGAGAAGGTCCTGCAGTGGGTTTGAGTCCCTCCCCTACTTCAGCTCGCTCACAGCTGCACAGCCTGATCAGACAGTAATGTGCACACAGAAAGGGGATTCAATTCCACATGTAAAAATGGGGTTCAATTCCCTCATAGCAATGGGAAATATAATCCTTTAGATTCAAACTGTTGGCCAAATCTGAAACTAAGATTGGATCCAGCTGCACCTACACTCCTCTCTGAACCTCGGGACTCCACAGGAGGGTCTCCCTGACAATCTTTTTACTGTTTTTTCTTTATCCTTTCTGGTAACAGGGAACAAACTCAGCATAGAAAAGGGGACGCCCTTGGCCAAGGTATTGTAAAATTGGGAAAAGATTTATGGTACAGCTCAATTATCTAAAGAGCACACAGTGGCCTTGTGCCAGGAGGAATGGCCATATATTACTAGGACAGCTGGTGGGGGCCCCAGGAAATTTGGCCACTACATGGAACTTTCAATCAATTAAGAGTCACTTATTTACGACTCCACTTAGAGGATAAAAGCCCTGGAAAAATGCATTACTCTTTTAAGAAAAAAAAATTGGACACACCAGTCTCATGTCAAACGAGGGGTGAGTAACCAGCCAGCTAATGAATGATGGCACTATGATGAACTGATACTCTGAAGAGATGAAGTGGGACAGCTCACTCACCACTCTTGGTGCTGTTAACCCAGATGACCACAGCTGCATGGCTAAGTACATAATCAATGCACAATTCAGTGTGGTATAAAGTTAACAAGACTAAAGAGGAGCTAATTCACATAGATTGTTAGGGGTTGGGTGACCGAAACTCTGTAAAACCCAAAGAAGCAGCTCCCATTTTTTGTTGTGAATCCAGTACAGCTCATGATCCAACTTTAATAGAGAGAACCAGCAAGACCAAAGTTGATTGCCCCAGTGCTACTGTTGTTCAATATTCAATTCCAGCTGCTATGTGTGGTTGGACACCAAATTGCAAATAAACAGAATATTTCTTAATGTGACCTGTGAAAAAAGTTAATACCAACCACTGCCTCAGTGTCCAGCACAATGAGCTTAACCATCAGCCCTCCACAGGTAAGGAAGAGCTGATCCCACAAATTTCTGAAATCAGAACTGGCTCTAAGCTGCATCCAAGCACAACTGCAGATTCAATCTATGGTAGCCACAACCATAAAAGAAGGGGAAGGGTATATCTTACACATTGAAATTAAAAAAAAAAAAAAAAAAAAAAAAAAAAAAAAAAAAAAAAAAAAAAAAAAAAAAAAAAAAAAAAAAAAAAAAAAAAAAAAAAAAAAAAAAAAAAAAAAAAAAAAAAAAAAAAAAAAAAGAAAAGAGAAAATGCAACTGATTTTGAAAGAGAATTCCAACTGTGAAGGTATCCAGCCCATTTTCCGTATAGCCCCAGACTAATAATGGCACAGCTTTTGTCTCAACAATATGCACCACATGAGAATACACCAGACCCAATCTGTATTAGGACTGAATCATGATGGAACTGCTCTCTACCCACTAGAGCTGAGTATGGGCCCAACAAAACAGTATCAAATGGCAGAGTGTCAATGTTGACGTGCGTGTTGCTGGAGAACAACAGGGATTTGTTTGTGAAAGTAAAACCATCAAAGCTCAAGACATTTGTTTTGACACTGAACAAAATGTCTGTCACTTGAAACACATTCCAAAGAAACCCCTGAAACTGTACTTGCCTGTGTTGAAAAAGGATGTGTTTGTATAAGAACACTTTGTAATCTTATGCTTGTAAATAACATCACTGTAGGGATAAATAATCACTCAATTACTTCTAACTGTAGAAACACTGTGGGATGCAATTTTCATTATTCAGTTCCTATTATGTCCAGTCAATGGTTACAGTCCAATTATACTTAAACTAAAATTTACTACCTATCACCCTCTGAATGAATCCTGCACTGCTGAGGAAGCCACTAAAACCTGATGACCCGTATCAACTGCTGGAACATTCCCAAAATAATGGACAAACAATTCCAGTCACCATCCAGTGCAGAAGAGATGCATCATTTCATAGAAAGAGTGAAGAAGGAGGAACAACACTGATGGTGGAGAACTCTCTTTGGGTGGTCACCAACAGCAATGCAATCTATATTAAGATTTAAGATTCTCCATCCAGTGGTGACCTTGTTCATTCTGTTTATATTGTGCCTGTTGCTTGCAATAACATTGATAGGAGACTAAGGGTTGTATTTAAAGACTTTGTGAGTTCCTTCTGACACATGAGCAGGAACATTTAATTTAAAAAAGCAGGACTATTGTAAATCAAGTTTAGTTAGCTGTGTTCTCTTAACTGTGTTCTTCTGTCTGAGTGGCTTTGCTTAGCAGAAGTAGCTAAGCTGCTGGAGTTTTAGGCCACAAGCTCCAAACTCTCATCAGCTCCAAGCCCCCACCCAGAAAAGTCAAACTTATCTTGAACTTCTGCTCAGTTACATGAAGGGAGGCCCTGAGACCAGTGTGAACTGGAAGATAAGGAGGCCACAACCCAGCAGAAGCCACAACCCAGCCTGATAAAAGCAGCCAACACCCACCTGGAGACAGAGAAAGAATACAACAGGGAACAAGAAGATCCCAGACCAAAAGCCACCACTGGACCAAGGGGTGTGTGCAAAGCACATGAAGAGTGGATGAAGGATGGGTGCATTGACTGGAAGGATACAAAGAGCCAGGGATTTGTGTGCTCTGGGTCCCTGGCTGGAGGCACCCAGCTCAAGCTGTTCCTGTTGCTGTGCCACTCGCTTATTAAACTAATTTTTCCTGAAATTGGAGACTGCTGCAGAAAACCTAAGGCAAAGGGATTTCATTAAATTGGATTTTGGGTTTTTAAAGCTGACTTCTCTTTTTTCCATAAACAGATGGTATGTTATTTCCACCCAAATTGCCAGGTTAGCATGCTACATACAAATGTAGCATCTTCTGGGACGCTCCATGTATTCAGAAATATTAGCTAAACCATCTTTCCACATTAAGGTAATTCTCAGTTCAGCAGGTAAGGAAACAAAACATTCAAAAAATTAAGTGACTTGTCAAGGTCACATAAACCTGGAAGTCTGAAGTCAGAGCTTAACTATAAAATTCAGATGATTTTATTCCCAGACTCGCAGATGAACTGTAAGCTATTTCTGGGGTGGAAAAAAAGCACTGAAAGCTGAAGTCTTTCAACAGCTCAGAATTTCCAGGACACTGCAGAGTCACAAGTGCCAGATGATTCTGGTCTTGTTCTATAATTTGCACTAACCAAACTGGCCTCAATATAAGACCTCTTCATCGGTCTTAAATAGCATCCCAACTGGTAGTGCATGCAGGCAAGTCCCTGGAAGTTTTCAGCTCTGAGCAGAATTACTAACAAAAAACACTGAAAAACGGTTTGCACATGTGACTACTGTATGTCTTGTTATGATCAGGCTGCTAAATAGAAACATAAGCTGGAACTGGATAGCTTTGGCAATAAGAGGAAGGGCTCTGCCAACAGATATGTCTGTCACATTCTACTATTTTCAAAATGAAAACTAATGGGATTCAAAAATTCTTTTGTAAGGCTAATTCAAGTGTCACTCCCCACATATGATTCCCTGATTGTACAAGGGCTTCAGCTGAGGGCCCCTTGCACTTTGCTGCCTTCCAAACCAAATGAGCCTTATGCCTAGGGAATGGATAAGCTCACTCAGAAGCGTCAGCAGCTACATTTGCCTTGCAAAATACCTCGGGAATACTGCTGGACTATTTGAATCTATGACATCTTTTAATTAAATATATTTTTTTGTGTTAGTTGATGCAAGATTTAATTAAAGTCTTTATTAACTCGCTCCAGGAGCACCAGATAGAGAAAGCTTAGTAGGAACACATGGAACAGTCCAAGCAATAGTTACTAAACATGTTACAATAAACCTATTAAGTCTCAAACCTCACAAAACAACAGAAGTCAGAATTCCTATTACATAGAAATACAAACAAGGTATTAAAAGCAAAGACAGTGCCATCCCTTAATCTGTCAACCAAATACATAACATCTCCCTTTCTTCTAAAAAATTTAAAGACCTGGAATGGCATAAACACCTCCAGCTGTAAATGTTCTGGACCAAAGCCCCTGATGGGGCAAAGTGTCTGATGGGCATTTATTACTAGGTTTATTATTTCAACACTTAAATAATGTTTAGGTTGCTATTTCTAATAAATAAGCCTTTAACCCTACAACAAACACCCACAATCTATAACAACTCAGGACTGCCCTGAGGATGACAAATAAACCCTCTTTTCCTTCCTACCGAGGCAATAAGAGGCTATAACTCCCCTCTTGTACACTCATCCTTCTCAGGAAATCACTAACTGCAACTCTGACAGCCACAACAGCGACATGTCAAATCATCACAAAACCTTCATTAACATTCCCCTGAACTGCAACATATCAAAAAAGACATTCCAGCAAATGCTCTGGAACAACAATTTTGATGCGGAAATAACAAAACTCTCATTTCCATTAAATCAATTGAAAGCACATTTTTAAATGTTTCCCAACAGCAGGCACCAAAATAAGTCAGGCTTAAATCCATATTTTCAAAACTTTCCATGCAAAGCCTTTAATGTGATGGCAGTGTCTTTGGTTCCAATTAAACAGTGTGTCAGTAAGAAAGCTTACACTGGCTTTCAACAGATTTAGCTGGGGCCAAACAAAGATGGTTGATTTTGTCTTGTTTGACTCAAGAGTTCTCCAGCCCCTCACTTTGCGTTTTAGATCCAAAACTGCTCCCACTGTAAATTTAAATTTGGGTAATATATCTTAAGAATAAATTCCACTACTACTTTGCTTTACTGGATTCCAGATCTCTATTTCCTCTCTCTCCTGACATGCCAGGAAACTAAAAGTAACATCCTGTCTGCTGTGTAAAACACCCCAGTGCTGAAAGCATTTTAGTTGAGCCATTGAGTAATTTACATTACTGCATCAGAGGCCACATTTAGTCTTGTGGTAAGTACCTTCTCTCCTTAAGATTGTTGGGCATTACACTCTCCAGACAAGTATCTCAAAATTCCTTGTGTATTTTCAATGACTTCAAAGAACTACTTGACTGCATATTTAATTCTGTAAACTTTTCCAGAAATGAAGAACAGCAAGATATATTTAGGTGTCTGACATAGAAAAAAGGCTTCCACAAAACCATTTATAGAAAATATTAACAAAATAACTTCTATTTTTCTAATTCCCAAACCAAGCTAAAAAAATTAATCCATTTATTCTTACCTGGAAATTTGGTGCCCAGCATAAAGCAGCAGTGCAGTCAAAAAGTACAGGTAAAGCTGAACCAGGTGTTGCCTTGGTAAAGTTAGGAGCACAACACTTAAGATGTAACCTGTAACAAAAAGCAGAAGCTGGTATTTGAAAAATACTAAATAACACCAAATTAAAACAACACTTAGCATGTTCACAGTTTAAGATGGGGACACAAAGGCTTTACTCCATATTAGTCATATTAAAGCCCACTCCAGCTATCAGGGTTGCATAAATCAAGGACAAGACCTGGCACAGCCTAGGATTTGCAGCTTTTTGTCCCAGCAGTTCCTGCTCTTCTCATTAGCATTTAGTGAGGCTGTTGAAAATGACCCAATGCAGATCCAGCTTTACTCTTTAAGACCACAGCCTGGCTGCCCAGCAGCCTCTCCAACAAGCAGAACCCTGATCCTTATTTTCATAAGGATCTCTCTCAGAGACCCAAATAAAACAGAACTTTGAAGTCCATCCACTCCATAACTGGGTGGTGCATGTCCATACTCCTCCTTCCCAGACAGGCTGCAGGTCAAAAACCCAGCCCATGGTGCCCTTAGGAATATTTATTTCCAAACTCTCTCTCCATCACTGCAGTGCACTTGTGCTCTTTCTGAAGGTCAGCTCAAGTGCCTGGCACTGAAATCCATTTAGGAAAACAACCCAGCAACAGCCAACAACTCCCCTGAAGCTAAGAACAAAATGCTAGAGAAGAACACATCCTGACCCTCACAGCCACACCAGTCATGTCACATTTAAAGTTTAATACATTTATTCAGCAACATCAGGCACAGTCTTTTTAGCTAATTCCTATTTTGAGCTTTTAAATATATTTAATAATGCAACTCTAGATTAAGCACTCATGAGCAGTGGCAAAACCAGGTAGTATAGAACAGCTGGGGAACACAGCATGTTCCAGTATTTGAAAAAGATATTATTTCAGAGTCAGTATTTATGCAGAAGTATTTCAATGCTGCTTAGTATCTGCCACGTTCAATAGGCCACCTCTGTAAAATTCTACAACAGTTTGATCGTCATCTTGCAAGATGTCCTAGAAAAGGCACCAGAGCCACAGGATGCCAAGCAGAGAGAAATCAATTCAGATAAGACAGATGACAGGATCAATGATAGACAAAGATTATTTACTTACCTTTTTAAAATACCAGTATATCATTTATGTATTTAACATTAAAGATTATTTTTCAATCATCTTCATGGAGTTGATGTGACAAGTTGCACATTTGTCTCAGGATGTGCTTTTTAAAAAGCTGAAATAATTGATAGTTTCTTTTATTAAAACCAGGTGTCATACAAGTCACTAATTCTGTACAATATCACTTTGACCAGAGGGCTGGAACATCTCTCCTGTGAGGACAGGCTGGGGGAGCAGGGGCTGTTGAGCCTGGAGAACAGAATAATTTTTATTTTGAGCTTTTTAAAGGGGCCTGAAACAGCACTCCATCCGTTTCCTTCCAGCGACTGTTTTATACAGAATCACTTGCTTCTAACTTACAGCACATCAGATGTTCTACACCATCAGCTTTCTTCACAAATACCTGCATTTTCTGGAATTCCTGTTCTCTGTTCATCACCTTCCTTCTACCAAACACACAAATGACAAGAGCAGGAACTCTTCAGCAGTCTCCATGAAGACATTTAACTACCTTGCACCACACCACAGCCTCATGAGCCAGCTCCAGATCTCTCAAACCATCTGCAGACATTCCTACACCTCATCTCTGCTGCATTCACCCCTTTCCCTGGATTCCTTTGTGAGGGACAATTCTCCTTGAGGAACAACCCACAACCATCTATCATTCCAGCACGTGAGTCAAATCTCTCTAAACCTTTCCTTCTCACTGTAGCCTGTGACTCACCTTCAGGTGGAGAACTAAATGGAGTTTATTATGCAGTCTTTAATTCCTCTATTACTCTATAAATAGTTATAGAATACCTGTTTACTGTATCTGTATTTAAGTTCTGTCATCTTTACCTTGTTCTATCACAAGAAAGTCTGCTCCTTAGCCATGTGATGGATGACGTACCTGAGCAATGGTAGGATCATTTCTATAAAAGTAACATTTTTTAGAGGTCAGTAACAAAGATGTGATACATGGAAGGAGTTTGGCTATCACTTAAGTTCATTCTTCTCTACATGATCACAACCTTAATCAAAATACTTAGGATCCTTCAGGATACAATGAAGGAGTGGAAAAAACCATAAAAGACTAAATTAAAAGATGAAGAAAATATTGTCACAGTGCCTTCTAACCAGCAGGCTTCCACGCTGCACAGATCTGCAAAAAGCACGAGACAGCCAAGGTTACTGCAGAAGCTTCAGCAATGAACTCCACTGCTCTGGAGTTTGAGCTGGAATGTAAATGTTCACTTTGAAGCAGCCATTTGGTTTAATTGTTAGACTTTGAAGAGGGGGAGAGCAACAGACATTTAAAGTAGTTCCCATTCAATCTTATTTACAATTTCCTCTTGTGACTTGGTAAGAGGGAGATTTCAGCACACTCCATACTGCAATATTTGCATTTTTTGCTGCAGAGGCCCTGTTCCCAAGGTGGTACCAACCTCATTTTTATCAACAAAGCTTCTGCCAAAAAAAAAAAAAAAAAAAAGCCAAATAACTCTTTACCAACTCATTTGATTGCAGAAAAAAGCTCAAATTCAGACATACTTGCAGTAATATTCTATTCCCTTTGTTCTCATGCAGACAAATGAAGTAATTAGTGTATGGTGTAAAGAAGATTCCACTTAAAAAAAAAAAAAAAAGGACCAAGAAATGAAATTTCTCACAGTAGCTTTCTTGTCTAAATCACCACATTCTGTTTTCATTTGCACCTCCTCTGCCAGAAGAAAACACGAAGCTGAGCACATATATCCCTTTGGAGAGAGTCCCCACACACAAGGACTTAGAGTTTGAGAAACAGTCATCTTACTAGGTAACCTCTGAGCAGGGGTTAACAATAACTAACACTGCCATCCAAAGGGAGTTTTTGAGCTCTGTGTCAGCAGTGAGCACTCCCCTCCTTTGATTTAGGCTGTGCTATTTTTGCTCTTGGGACTTGGTGCATTGTCCCTTTTGACTCGCCACGTACATTTCTGTATAAAGCAAGCAGCAGGCTCAGGGAAGCTCAATTCCTGCCCCTGTAAAAGAACGGTTCTAACACACATTAAAAACAAATAAACAAACAAAAAAAGATAAAGATAAAATAATCTTCCCTGAATACAGTCAGAGCGCCCTAGTGCCACAACACCAAGAAAGAGACCTGCACCTTTATGCTTCCAACCTTAAAAATACACAAATCCTCCACTCAGCTCCTATTCAGAAGCACAAGGAAGCAGAGAATTTCTACTGCCTCTCATGCAAGGTGGCACAGATTTAGGCTCCACTGGAGAAATGAACTGTAAAAATCATCCTAAGCAGAAAAGTGAAGTTAAACACTACTAGACAAGAACACACATTAACCAGTTCATGACCTCATTTACAACCTGTTGATTCAGCTCAGTGAAAACCCCTGGCTGTGCAATGCCCACTGTTCAGTGAGCAGCAGCTCGCAGACTGCCTTTCAGCAATCTCTCTCCATTTATGCACCACCAAGGTGTTCCCAGCTTCTCTCACCAGAATTACCTCTTTGCCAACTCAGGTGTCTGAGGTTTATTGACTGCACACAATGGAGGCTTCTGGAACATGATCAAAGTCGCAACTCATCCTCTTCATGGAGCACTTTAGTGCTCATTTGCATGATTACAGATCCCTTGTGTCCATTTCATATTATCACTCACAGTTCCCTGCACATTTAGTCTAAAAATGAGAACTTTGCACATCAAAGAGCTCATAACACTTCTTAATAAGGCCACACCAACTCTTGGAGTGCCAGAAAGTAGGAGCACTATTGCTTGGATTCTACCAGGAAATCAGTTTAGGGGGCCCTACTTTTCCATTTTCCCATATCCTGTGAGGGTAAAGGGTCTATGATCTGCAAAGCAACTTGCTGGGAAGCAGCAAGTCATGAACCAGAGACTCCATCCCAAACCCAGCTCTCCTGCCTCAAAGAGGGATCAGTGCATTCTGAGTTAGTCACTGTACTTCAGCCAAATCCTTGACTGTCCTCATTTCAGTTTATTCAGACAAATATCTGGCCACAACACGTGAGTACCAATAGAACGGGACGTACTTCTGAAAGCTGCATTTGAGATGGCAGAAGTACTACAGAAACAACTGGCACCTTTATTTTCAGTGTTTAATTCTCAGGATAACCAATCACCAGAGTGGTTACACTGCAATTTAAACAGATTTAATAAATTGTCTATGTCTAAATCATCTATCTCAAGAGTGGATGATTTTAAAAAGATATACTTGAATATACCTGTCCTCCAGAAAATGCTGGAAAATTAGTTCAAAACTGAGAAAGCACACATCTAAACATACTTGCACACAAGGAATTTGGTATTTATTCAGTCATGGCACAGTACAATTGTAAACAGAGATCAGAAATCCTGTTATCAACATCTGCACATCTCGGTGAAAATAATGCCAACTAAACAATTTATTCATTACTGGGGTATTGCCATCAACAGCTGTTTCTTCAAATTTTAAATGCATAGCAGATTGGGTACTCTAAGTATAAATAATCCAAGAAGTTGACTTCTTTACAGAGATTTGCAGTATTGTCTGAACAAATAAAATGGACTTTTGATTCGTTCTGCCACATGATTCAGAGGCTCTTTACAAATCACTAAGACAAGCTGCAATGCTGTCATGAGACTGGTACTCAGAATCAAAAATTTTAAGCACCTCCTTTCAAAAAGGCTACTAGTGGCTCCTTTTTTTTAAAAAAAAAAAAAAAAAAGCAGTGATGTGT